>APFE031147311.1:0-29840 GCA_000404065.3 Pinus taeda | reverse complement strand
GGCATTCAAATAGGAGAACCAGGAATCTCCGCTGCATAAACGAACGGGGATTTGGAAAAGGAAACAAAACCAGAGATCAAATCTACTGATAGAATTCTATATAGAGGGTTTTCGGTAGTCAATTAAAAGAAACAATAATTTCCGCTACGGGATTTGGAAAAATAAATAGAACCAAAGATTAATGGTTTCAGCCTTTAGGTTAAGAAACCACTGCTTCAACTGAATAAATGTCTAAAATCACCATATCTGTCCATGCCGAAAAACCCTCAGGTAAATATACTGATTCAAGTAAAAGAAACTGAAACTCAGAAACTTCTTTAAATAGATAAATAAATAAATAAATAATGATTCGATTTAAAGAAAATGAAAATTCAGATGCTTCTTCAAATTTCAGTTAGAAACATGATAAAATATACTAAACGAATTCTGATTCTGATAAATCTTTGCCCCTCATCATGCAGTAATTGGAGTCCATAATGTACCAGAGACATAACCTCAGGACCTGGGGAGTTGCAAGATCATAAGTCAAATTCAATAATTCAGTCTAACAAATTTAACCTAAACGGCCTCATGAGTAGCGAGACTGAAAGTACGACGAGAGACAATTTCCAAACATTTCCCGCGCTCCTGCATCTAGATAAATATCCCCACCCTAATCTGTAGAAACGGATTTTATTTTATTTGGGAAGGTAGATGACCCGGTTTCTTGAATTTCAAAACATCGAACTCAACTATTTTTTAACTTCTGGCTTGTCCAGAGAGCCTGTGAATCTCTTTGGAATCTAATGATTTAGAAAGGAATCACACAATAAACTTAAACCTGACTTATTAATTGATTTCAGGAAGAATCCACATCATTATACCTCATATTTATTCTTCTTCCTCTAAATTCACTTAACTAACACATTAAAAGAGCTGCTGGTTTTTCTAAGTTCAACAAAAATTCCAAATCTAATGAACTCACTTAACCAGAAATTTAAAAGAGTCGCTGCTTTATTGAAGTTCAAAAAAAAATCTATATCTAATAGGCAAGTGATAACTGCAGTACAATCAAGTCTCTGGAAGGTACCTGAAAAATATATTGTTTCAGAGCCGCAGCAGTGTTCACCCGATCCTTTGCACACGAAGCTCTCCACACTGAATACTTCGCAAAGATGCTGAAAGCAAGAAATGAACAAACAGAACACGGTGACAATTTTGAAAATAATTAGTGAACTATTGTTCATACAGAAATCAATGGTTGTTCACAGATAAATCAAATCGGCAAACACCATAGTACCTTGCAAATCTGGCTATGTAGTATTATTAACTCAGCGCTTTGCACCTAGTGCTCTGCGCTGCTGGAAAATCAAAAAAATAAAGAACTAAGAAACATCTAGAAATAACAAATGAATTAATGAAATCAAAACGAGAAAAATGATTAGAGATTCTAATTGTTGTTCACATTAATATGAAAAAACTAAAGCGCGGATCTCCCTCACCTTATCCATGGAGATTGCGTTGGCTAATTTGTTTCACCGAAATATTTCCTCTTATGTTTTGCTCTGGCTCGCATAAAGAACAACAACAAAAAGACAGAAAAACAACATATAAAAACAACCAGAACAACAACAAAAAGACAGCACAAACATATAAGAAATCCGCATACTCAACGAAGAACATACACATAGTCAAAAACAAAGAGAGCGCTCCACATATTCAATCATAACACACCACCCCAGTGTACCACCGCATGGGAGGAGATCAGAGAAAAGCAGAGGAAGCATAATAAACGTTTTTGAACTGGATCGTAACATATATATAGACCCTGCCATGCCATGTTTTTCCTCTCGATTTTATCTTGATACAACGGGCATGTTCTATGAATTCTGGACCATCAATATTGCATTCTTGAAATTTGACAGGAAAAACCGATTCCAGGTCATCATGATTGCTAGTCATGATTATTAAGTTTCTTGAAAAGTTTCTAAAAATAGCAATTATATAGAAAAATCGATTCCAGGTCATCACGATTGCTGGTCATTGTTATTAAGTTTCTAAAAAAAAGCAATTGTAAAAAGCTAGATCGTGTTCAAGATGTTAAAGTCTCAAGTTATTATATCAAAGATAATATTAGAATCTCAGGTGAGATTCAAACTTTAGTTATAGAATTTCTTTTTATATTTTGAATAATATTCTTTATATACTTCTTATTACATTATATTTTTAAATATAAAATATTTTTTAATTTTTAGTATATTTAAAATTTTAATTTATTATATTAATGGTTAGATTATAATTTTTAATTTATTTTTAATAAAATTTCAAATTTTTATTCTGAGTATAGATTTATTTTAATTCAAGATATAATAAGTTTTGAGAGTTTAAATTTTTCAAGATGTATTTTTTTGGGGTAAAATTTGAGGAAAAGTTTACATGATTTGATTTCGCTTTGTTTTTGGTAAATTTGGAATCAAAATGCTGATTTTGACCAAAACACTAACAAAATGTTCATTAAAAAAAAATAAAAAATCTTTTTATATTAGCTTAAATCCATCTTAATTCCAAATCTACCAAAAATTAAAAGATCATACATCTTGAAATGCAAAAAAATAATATAAATTTACCAAATTAATCTATTTATTAAGATATTTAAAGCTCTTAATAAACTTAAATATTAATTTATTTATTTTAATGTAAAAAAATATTGTTGAAATAATAAAATAACAAAAAAATAACCAGGGTGGACGAAAACATTCACATGAAGACTATAAATGTCAGTTTCAATCATTTGAGACAACATTTCAGTTTCAATCATTTGAGACAACATTTTACTTTTTTGAGAAAACATTCAGATGAGGACTATAGATATCAATTTGAGTCATTTAAGACAACACTTTACTTTTTTGTGCAAGATGTACTGTGGCAACAACGCGAATTTAATAAAATATTTTGAAAGTTCAAATTTAAAACTCATAAATGGAATGGCCCTTATTAATTTTCTCAAAAAACTCGGAAAGGAGATAAAATATTTTGAAAGTTCAAATTTAAAACTGGATACTTGGAATGGCCCTTATTAACTTTCTCAAAAAACTCGGAAAGGAGATAATTATCGAAAACTAGATCGCTTTCAAGATGTTTATGTTAAAGTCTCATGTCATTATCAATAAAAAGCTACATAAAGTAACATGACACGAATTTATCTGTGGTTAGTGAAGTCGAATTTCCTTGTCCAGGTCGACTTGTACTTTTGTGATGATGTGGTTCCATATTAAAAATAATATTTTTCTTTGTGCAAATTAAATTCTTTCAAGGGTTAGTAGGGTCTTCTTAAGTTGAGGAGGGTTTCCTAAAGGAGGGAATTTCTTCATGAGCTGCCAAATTTTAACACTCCCTCTTAGCTAGGGAGGAATTTTTGACTTCATCATAAGTTTCATCTTGAATGTTTCGTCATCAATATCCCTATATTATATCTCATCTCTACTTATCTCTACTCATCTCTACTCATTTGTTAAACACTTTCGATCTAAAGAAGAAGAATCATCCAAGGAAAATATTAAGGATGGAAATTTATCTTAAAGTTTAGAAGCCTTAGCAAATCTCACTAGTCCCAAATAAGAAAATTATAAAATGATTGTTGATATTTTTGTAAAAATATTCAAAGTTATAATGATTTTATATATTTTCTCTATATAAGTTTGACAATTTTTTTGGTAAAATAATTTTATACTATAAAATTTCGGCAAATCATATTTAGCAAAAATGGAAATTGACGAATCTTATTTTGGGAAAAATCATGGAAAATTAGCCCACCTACGAATATTAGCTCCTAAAATTTTCCATGGAATCATCATAGGGGAGGTAAATCTGCCACCCTATATCTACTGACAATATGCAAGATACCACTTACCAAAAGAGGTAACGATCGCATTCATCCTATTGATCATGACAATAGGTAGGATACCACTTACCATGAGAGGTAAGGATCGCACACATCCAATTTTTTGTTGATCTTCCCACCTTGACCCTCAAGAGACAAGTGGTAGAACACCTACATCCTATCACTTGGGGATGATACCACTTACCATAGGTAAAGATCGCACATGCATCCAATTCTCCTGCCCCATTAGCCAAATGGGTGGCAATCCCAACAAGCCCAACTTGTGGGTAGGATGCATACTGGGTATACTCGGTAGTAGGGGAGATACCACTTATCTTAGGCAATGATTAGACACATCCTACTATGATAATAGACAAGATACCACTTACCATGAAAGGTAAGGATTGCACATATCCTATCGTCAATGAGTCCCTCAACCCCAGAAGGTCTTCGGCTCCATTCCCACCTTGGGTGCTCACACAGGGGGGAAGAACATAGCTTAGTGTTCTCAATCAGCCTAAACCCTTACCCGAGAGGGTCACATCCATCAGTCCAAACTACCTTTTGAAGACCAAGAACTTCCCTTTCAGCAATGCCTTGGTAAGAATATTAGTTATCTGCTCATCAGTTGAAATGTGATGGAATCTTATGGCTCATGTCTACACCATATCCTGGATATAGTGATATCTAATCTCAAAGTGCTTGGACTTGTTGTGGAACATGAGATTCTCGGAAAGTAGGATCCCACTCTTGTTGTTGCAATATATCACTGTTGTATCTAGTATCTGCTCAAACATCTCTCCAAAGAGCTTCCTCAACCATACTAGCTCACAACTAGCCATGTTAGCAACAATATACTCAACCTCAATCGTGCTAAGGGAAACAAACTAATGCTTCATGCTCATCCAAGAAATCATGGCAGACCCTAGCCTAAAAAAAAACCTAATGTGCTCTTACTGGCAATAACATTTCCGTCCCACTCAACATTAGTGTGTCTTTGAAGTATCACATCTCTGACAATATATCTCAATCCAAGATTAATAGTCCCATGTAAGTATCTCAGAACATGTTTTCCAACAACCCAGTATGTGTGTAGAGGCTCGGACATAAATTGACTCATAGTGTTGACAACAAACATATATCTAGTCAAGTGTTCACAAGGAACATTAGTGCCCCAATCAACTATCCATACTCAAAGGGATTTGCTAGATCAGGTCTTGTAGCTTCTCCACATGGTTTCTTGAATTTCATCCCCATTTGGCCATGGACTTACATTCTACCATTCAAAATCTTTCCAATAGCTTAACAACATATTTCCCTTGAGAAAGGAAAATATCACCAAGTCTCTGCCACACCTTTGAGCCCAACAAGTAGTGCATCAATCCGAGGTATTTCATCTCAAATTTAGAGGCCAGATCCCTCTTACACTCAAGAATAAGATGATCTCTACCTGTCAAGAATAAAACATCAACATATAGTACCAAAATTAGGGGGCATACCTTAGATGACTCTGAATTAGAGGTTTGGGTCAACACTACTTGTGAATCCAAGCTTTCGGCAAATGGCTATCAATGTGGGTAGACCAAGCCCTGGGGGCATGCTTTAATCCATAGAGTGTTTTCTTCAGCCTGCATACATGTTTCTTCTTGTCATGATCCTCAAAACCCTAGGGTTGCTCAACATATACTTCTTCCTTAAGAAAGTCATGTAGTAATGCAATCTTCACATCCATCTAGCGAAGAGTCCATCCTTGGCTAACAACAAGGGCAATAATAGATTTAATATTAGTATAGTGGGAAAGCGCGGAAAATATGTCATCCTAGTCCTCTCCCTCTTTCTGAGAGAAACCTCTAACTACGAACTTTGCCTTATATTTCTCTATACTTCCATCTGCACCATGCTTAATATTATACAACCATTTTGAAGTCACTAAAGAATTTCCTACAGCTCTTGAAACCACTTACCATACATCATTCTTCATGATAGATTCATACTCTTCAACCATAACATCCTTCCATTCCTTCTCTTTCATTACTTCTTCAACATTGTGTGCAGGTTTGACATATATTATGTTGCTTAGAGATATAACATAACCTTGGTATTGGCATGGCTTCTTACTTTCCCTAAATGCTCCTCTTGCAATAGTGTGCCTCTCAAGATGTTGTAAAATGTCATGAAGCCATAGTGGTCTCTTCCTGGCAAGAGGATCACACAGAGGGGGATCCAAGGGGTCCACAGGTTCCATGGGATCATCAAAAACATCAATCTTGGGCTCAGGCATAGAAGGGCCTTGTTGTGTATCCATGGCATCATTATTCTTTTCAACGTTAGCACGGGGAGGATTGTCCCATGCTTTCCCAAGGAAGCTTCTCCATTAAATGTCACATCCCTACTAAACTCTATATTCCTTTGACTAGGCACATATATTCTAAAAGCTTCAAATTTTTCACAATATCCAACAAATGTACCTTTATTTCCTGAATCTTCCATCTTGTCCCTCTTGTCCTTGGGCACGTGAAAGTGAATGGGGCAACCAAAGATCCTCAAATGTCCAACATTTGGCTTCATACTTGTGAATACTTCTTCAAGGGTTTTGTCACCCAAGGCTTGATGAGGAGTCATATTTTGAACATAGACAACAATATTAGCAGCTTATCCCCATAGAAACTTCGACAACTTTTGATCATGCAACATAGCTTGGGAAACTTCCATAATAGTCATATTTTTTTTTCAGCCACTCCATTTTGTTGAGGGTTTGTAGGTAAGATGAACTCCTTCTTGATTCCAACTTTCTTGCAAAAGTTAACGGACTGATTTGAAATGAATTCTCCATCGGACCTGAATATTTTGATCCTCTTACCTATTTAATTCTCCACCAGGGCCTTGAAGCCCTTGAACATATCAAATGCTTCGTCTTTTTGTTTCAAGAAGAGTATCCATGTCTTGCGAGAGAAGTCATCCATAAATATTATGTAGTATAGGGATCCATGAATATATGTCACCGGCATAGGTCCACACAAATTAGAAGGAATGAGTTGTAGAATGTCAGTAGACATGCTCCTGTTAGAAAAAAATGGTCCCTTCGACTTCTTTTCTATTGCACATATCAGACAAACTCCATCATAATTTACTTGAATCTCAGACATTCTAGAAGCCATCCTCCTCACCTTGGGCAAGGCTTCATAATGAAGGTGAGTGAATCTATGATGCCACATTTCACATTGATGATTACTATCGTGAACCAATGCTCGAATTGGTATTCCATATACTTTATAAAGGCCTTCAATTCTTGATCCCAAAGTGAAGGCATCTTGCAAGCTACACTGCATAGGCTAAGTAAGAACCTTTCATTTTATAAAAGCAATCTTCATACCCTTGTCCTCCAATGTGGATATAGACACCAAATTATTTTTCAATCTCAACATATATAAGACATCCTATAGATGTATGATTTCATCATAATCCAAATGAAATGAAATGGAACCAAACCCCTAATCCGAATTTAAATAGGAACACAAAAAATTACAAATAAAACCATAAATATAAAGATGCAGTAGGAATAACACTTCATTTCATTAGTATCAAATACTGAAATATGCTTACAAATAAAATGGAAATAAGACTAGGTCGGGCGATGGTAGCTTATCTCTTAGAAGAGATGTGGCGGCTACATACCTCTCAACTGTGTTACAATGAGGCTCAAGGGCCTATTTATTATTGAAAGACGTGAGAAAACCCTAAACAACCAAAACCCTAACCCCAGGAGATGTAATGACAAGAGTTTGTGGGCCCCGTTGGGGTTAGTTGGGTAGCCAACTTCCTAGGGTCACAACTTGGTTATATTATCTTCATTTGGCGCATGTGATACCTTGTTGGAAAGGTCTCTCTGAGTACTATAAGTTTTGTCATAGGCCCCTACTTCTGGCTATGGGGCTACATCAGACCTCAAAAAAAGGTCATTTAGGGGTCAAAACTGCTCCGGAAGTTCGAGACCCAAAAACTGTTAAAAATAATAAATGCTGAAATAAAAAAGGAAACAAATGAAACCGAATGGAGGTCTAGGTGGAATTGGTGGGTGGCCCACCAATATCCACCTGGATCATTCCTCCCCCCTTAGAAAGCAATGGTCCCCATTAGGTTCAGATCCTCCATGAGGTGAGGAAATTTTTGTTGAATGTGGTCCTTGGTGAGCCACTTGCCTTGGTGCAGGAGTTGGCTAGCTTTGACAACCCGATATAGTTGGATCTTCTGCTGATGATTGTTCTTGACCGATGTGTCTGTAATCCGATCACTTGTGGTGATTTGGGGAGAAGTGTGAAGGGGAGTTAGTCATGCCTCGCTTGAGCTGCTCCAAAATATCTGCTTTGCACTTGTAATTTTTAAAGTAAAATTAACTCATGTAGAGACAAAAGCCATCACAAGTAACATTCTGCAACATCATTGTACCTACCCAGTCTACTTGGCCTAGAATTTTTTCTTCTTTCTTTGGGTGCACTTAGACTGGAAAACCCTCATCATCTTCTTTTTCTTTTCATTGTAATCCAACCTAAATCAACATTTATAACATCCAAGGGCTCAGATTTAACTGTTGATCTCCTTTGTTTCTCTACCTATCTATTTATCTACCAAGATTGAATAGTTTGGACAAATTTTATTCTCTATCTCTAAAACAAGTAAATTCAAACATGAACTAGCCAAGATTAAGCTATTTGACCATTCATCAATTGTGGCATGAGTTAACAAACTGCACATAATCAGATTATTACTGAAAATGAAATAGTAGTGGCATTTTGGACTTGCACACTTTCCTGGTCTATTTTGTTTGGGGTTCATTTCTTTCACTTTTTTGACCATTTCATTCCTTTTGTCCTTTGATTTTTCTTTTAGGGCATACCCTCTTTATAAGTATAATAAATGGGCGAATCTCCATGGTATACAGGAAAAATGGAAGGCGATTTTATCAATAATATAATATGTAATATATTTTTTGGCGATCTCTCACCAGGCATGGCGAATATTTTACTCAATTATAAAATCTTGTAAGATCTTGGTATTACCATGGGTTATCATAAACCTGGAGCTTAAAAAGTACTATTAGTAATTTATAAAAATTAATAAAATTAATAGTTGATTTTTATTTTATTTTTTATTTTAACCAAGCCAAAATGTTTAAAATACATTAAATTACAACATCCATTTTTACTCTTTATCTAGAGGGATCAAATATTTTTTCACTATATGCTAGTTTGCATATCACAATATTTGATACATTAGATCCAGAGTAAAGATGGATCTATGTTGGTTTAATTCCCCCATTTAAATAGGCTACATTCCAGGTGAATACCATGGTCAATACCATTGCCATTTTGGTGAATACCAGGGTCATACCATGTGCCATTTTTATTTTTTATTAATACTAATATTAGGGTTAATAATGTTTTTTTGCATGGTATTAATAACAATCTAGTCCATGGTATTTGTCCCATAGGTTTCACCTAAATATAACACATTTTTTTAGTATTCCTAAATATAAGGTGACTTATGGAGTAAATATAAAAAAATATTTTATTTGTTTACGATACGTCTCATTTATTTATATTGTTATTAATTTACCATACCTCTTTTACAAATATGTATTTGGCCCATAGGATTCACTTAAATAAAACCTCTTTCTTGAGCCTTCATAAATAGAACGAGGGTTATGGACTAAATATAAAAAGAGGTTTATTTATTTACCATGCATCTAGTTTATTTATATTTTTATTTATTTACCATACCTTTTGAGTTAAATATAAAAAGAGGTTTTATTTATTTACCATACCTCCACTTTACTTATATTTTATTTGTTTACACCCTTGCATGTATATAAGGTGACTTATGTAGTAAATATAAAAAATGTTTTATTTATTTACCATACTTCTCATTTATTTATATTTTTATTAATTTACCATACCTCTTTTATAAATATGGTATTTGGCCCATAGGATTCACTTAAATAAAACCTATTCTTGAAAATGGGCGAATGGATTCACTTAAATAAAACCTATTCTTGAAAATGGGCGAATGGAAGGTTGTAACTCTAAATATCAAGGGCTAAATTTACTTTTTACCCTCTCCCTTAAAATAAGGTGGGCTATTTGAGGTGATTTGTAAAAATGTACTATGATACAAAATATTCGCCCACTAAAAATTTAAAACCCCTCAATTTCGCCAAAGGGCGAACATTCGCCCCTAAAATTATCTATGTCCATGTCTAATCTCAGCTGTGAACTGGTGATTGGGTTCAATTGGTAGTTTGCAAGTGCTGGCAAATGTTGCCAAGCTGTGAGCATGCAAATTATGTTTTCTTGGAATTTTAGCAAGTTGTGTTTCAAGAAATATATTGAGGATTTCAACTGCTTCTCCTTTGTAAGATCTTAATCTAGGATCATTTGTGAGGAAGTTTCCTTTTATCTGTTGAATGACTAAACCAGAATCTCCCAAAATTGATATCCTTTTAGTCCTAAACTTTTGATCAATTTAAGCCCTAGCAATACTGCTTCATATTCAGCCATATTATTGGTACATCTAAAGTTTAATTTGTAAGCATGGCCTTCAACATGATCATTTTCTAGATTGTGCACCCAAATCCCTGCTCCTGCCTCTAATTTGTTAACTGAGCCATCAAATTCTAAGTACCAAAGAGTTTCATGTTCATAGTTGGGATTATGAGTCTCAGTATTCTGTTTGATAGAAAGATCTGGTTCTTTGGTTTCTCTTGAATGTCTAACATATCATTATCATCAGAAATTTCTTGAATTTGAACATTAGACCTTCGACATATGATTTCTTTTAGTTCCAATGCTAAAACCTTGACATCAGCTGGAGGATCAATTTTAGCGTTATAGAGAATGAATGAGTCCATGTCAGAGTGAATGGAGTAGATAGGGAAATTCTGGGATTTCTCCTGGCTACTGACTACATATTTCATTAAAGTTTCTCGGTATAATTTCTTTGGTTGACCAAATATTGAAATAGTAGCATAGGACATGTCCAATCGTAAAGATCCTTGAAGTTTTGCACCCCAAGATCTAGACAATAACATGCCATATTTTGGTGGAATATAAGCTACCACTACATCCATTAAAATGGTTTTGGTAGAGTATTGAACTAGTGATACACATAAATCTTTGATTAATCTAATACATCTGACTTGGCTTGAATCAAAAGAAAATAAGTCTTTGTAGGGCCTGGTAATATCTAGATCCAATTTCTCCATTATAGATTTAGGCATCAAGTTGTGAGAAGCGCCAGAATCAAACATGGCATTATGGAGTATTTTATCATGTATATTGAGACTTACATAGAAAGGAGGAACACCTCCATCTATTGATTTTCCATTTACCTCAGGCCCAAAAATTAATTCAAACTGGTCATCAAGAATATTTACTGAATCTTTGTTCACAGAAATTTGGAGTGATCTACTAATTTGAGCCCTGTAGACATCATGTTTAACTAATTCTGACAATGGAATAGCTATCTTTAATTTGCCTATTTCAGTCTCAAGATTGAAAGGTTTTTCTGTTTGAGTTTTTGTATTTTAGTCAGTGGGATTCTCTTTTTCTGTTATATTTTCTGTGTTTTTCTCTTTTTTCAGGAGTGAGTTCATGGACTGAAGTTGCTTTTAAGTCAATTCTTGAAGTTTCTTCTACATTTCCTTTGGGAGGAATGGCAGTGGAAGATTGTTTTTTAGGTTGTTGATTATCTGATACATCTTCAACTATTGGATTATTTGGATTGGGACCTGTTGTAGGAAGGACTGGTACAGGGGGGTTATTGATCTTGGCTTTGTTAGGTTGCTTGGTATCTTTTTGTTTACTAGTTTCAAGGACATCAATTCTTCTTCTCCTCAAATTGTATTGTTTGTGGACTTCATAGATTTTTGTATCATATCCCTCCCTAAAATCAAATGATTCACCTGACTGAGTTTGGAATTGTTTAATATTGTGAGCTTCTTAGTCCTCTTGGGTCAAGAAAACTTGTTGTTCATCATTAAGGCCCATTAAGTTAATCTGAGTGTCTTCTGGTGGTTCCTCAAAAGTTGAAGCTTCAACATAATTTTCCTGAAATGGGGGCCTAATGTTTTGGCCAGGCCCAACCTTTCTAGTATTTCGGTTTTGGTTTTTCCTGAAATTTTGATTTCTCCCAACATTACTTGGTTGACCATCCCAAGATGATTTCCTCTCAATTGTTTCTACTCTATCTCCAAGTCTATCGATTCCTTTAATGATAGCATCTTTTTTTTGTTCAAAGGCAGAAGGTTCTTCTTTGAAAGGTATCCTCCTTTCAACTCTAGCCCGAGCTCTCTTAGAAATCAGGTTGGCCTCAACACTGATAGCTATACTCTGCATTTCTTCTAAGTCTCAAGGAGATCTTTCCTTAAGCTGGTATGCCATATCAGAGTCAAATGCATCAGGGAATTTGATCAACACCAAATCTGGGGGAGGTCTGAAATTTTGAGGAATAACATGGTAGACATTATTGAATCACATACAGTAATCTTGGACAGTTTCTTGTGTACCTCTTTTTAAGCCTTCATATTCTAATAGAATGTGGAGAGGATCTTTCTTCTTTTCCCATCTGTTCAAGAAGGTCTGATAAAGAGCTTGTGGGTCATTTATATTGTTTGCAGGGAGGGCTCTAAACCAGGTTCTAACATCTCCAGTCAAACTTTAAACAAAAATTCTCATTCTAACATCATCATCATCATCAACTTCATATATTTCAAAGTAATCTGTCATTTTTTTAGTATGTTGTTGAGCTGTGTATGTGCCTGTGCCATCAAAAGGGGTGATTTTACTTTGATAGTCTTTAGGCATAGCCCCTGGATTGGCAGGTAAGTTCAGAGAAGCATACCAGTTTTCCATGGTAGCAAGGATATATGTAACAACTAGTGCAGTAGAGACAGCAACAAGAATATGGAGAGTGGATGGAAGAGTGGAAGGGGTAGCTTGAGGTTGGGAAAAGTGAGGTGCTGATGGTGAACTTGGAGAAGTGGTAGTAATCAGAAATGAATTTGATATTTTTCCAGTGATAAGCTCAGACTGGATAGAGCTCTGCAGATGTTTGTTAAGATGTGAAGTAACAACTTCAAGCTGCAAATTTTCAATGAATATTGAATCTTGAATTGTGTGGGTTACTCCAGATTCTGAGAAGCTCTGAAAGGAAGATCTTTCGAAATAGTTAGCTAAAGGTTCATCCTCAAGGTGGACTGAACTTTCAGGATAGGACTTTGATCTGGATAGAGGCTGAGAAATAGCAGAATTTTTTGGGCTTACTTGTCTTCTAAGAATTTTAGGAATCAGATTAGGATTTTCAAACACAGGTGGTGGGTTTGGATCAAGATGTGATCTGGTGTAATGAATCCTTTCTGAAGCCAGGCTTCTAGGTGTATAACGGGTTTTTGTGTAAGTAGGTTTTGACACTACAACTTTTAACATTACACTTCAAATATGAAAATTGCGCACTTTCTTAAAGACTTATAAACGAGGAAATGATCTGGACAACGGAGACGAATAAAGATTCAGTTCCCCAGCAGAGTCGCCAATGATGTTATCACTCAGGTTGTTCCCAAAAGTTGTAAGAAAGGGAATACGACCGAGATAACCACAGACCAATCTTTTAGATACAGATTCTAGCCAATATGCATCCAGAGAAGGCTCTCTCTTTATAACTTAGCTTTGTTTGTGAAAGGTTTTAGGCTAGTTATGAGGTTCAAGGGTTTTGTTTTGAGTTTGGGTGGTGAGTTTCAAATAGAACAGGGAGGTAATACAAAATAGTTTAGTCCATTGGGCATGATGGAGTCAAAGAAACAAGATTTTTGGATTTGGTTTTTTTAGCAGAGGATGACATCACAGAGCAAGGTAGTCAAACATGGAACAATTAAAAGGCTGGAATCAGATGGAATGGGCTCAAATGGGTGAAGGGAAGTTAAGAATCCTTCAACATATTGAAAGAGGAAAAATGGATGGTTACTGACAAAGAGCAGTTAAGAATTCTTTATCAAATAATCAACATGAGAAAATCAGGAAACAGGAGCAATTAAGAATTCACTGTTTATACTAATTCTGAAGAAAACACAGAGAATAATAAAGATTGAAAACAGAGTGCAGTTAAGTAAATTCAGAATTATTCTTTCTCTTTATCATTCAGATCATGAAACATAAATGATATAACAGACAAGAAGACTAAAAAACACAAAGTAGAAAATACTTATTGATCCATGGGTTGACTCAAGAATTCAGTGATAAGTCTTCTGCATCAAATCCTCATTCAGTAGGCCAGACAACATATGGTTCCAACAACTTTTTATTCCAAAATTTCAGTATTACAACGCAGTCTAAGAATGCATCACCAACCCCAAATACTTCATTAAGGGGGGTATTTATACAAAAAATATTACAAAATATCTACTAAAGATAATATCTAGTGATGACTCATCACTTTTTACAAAATATAGAGACAGATAGTCTCGAAAACAGGAAAAAGATAACTTAAAGTGGTGTTGGTTATTCCGTCCCGTCGGACGTGCTGGAGGTAGACTCTGTGAGTCAGTTTACAGATGTCTTTCACTGCTATTCTGTGCTGGTCGTCCCAGCTTTGTCGGATATTCTTTAACTATGATTTTATACGCTTGATCTGTATGACCCTCATTCAATTCTGTTCTCCGCATTATGGTAGATGGCCCAAAACTTTCATTTTACCAAAGATACCAAACATACCAAAGATAAGTTTATAATATTTCTAGCATAGCTTCCCACCATTTCTGTTCTGGTAACTTATGTCTCTGAAGCTTTCTCAAGATTTCATCGGTCTCTATAAATCTGAAGAAATTAGGTGAGACGGAGAATAGATGCTTCACCTCGTGCTCAATGTAATTTTTTTTTTCTAAATTGTCATAGAGAAGCTGGCCAGATGGGAGTGCTTTCACTCCTGACGCACTTGTTGATGTAGTAATTTGATCAGCAACATATTTATTCAATTTCTGTGCATAGTCTATGTGTTTCATCATGCGATCATCACTTCCCAAAGGACTTGATAAACCTTTATTATGCAAAACAGTAAACTTTTCAATGAAAGAATTAATCTCCACCTGCATGTCCTGGCATCTCCTTTCCAAATTTTGCATCAAAGTTCTCTTGGTAAGAACTTTCTTGACTTCTAGAATAGTGCCTGTTATGTCCGTGATTTCTAGTACCTGCAGTTCTTCATTGGTCTTGGTGTTCAAAAAATGTATTAGCTGGTTGGCCTGTTCAGGCATTTGCCCCAATAAAGCTCTTGTCTTTTGAATCTCCACTTGGGCTGCTCTTATCAAGTCAATTTGCTCATAAATAACTTGGATAGATCTCCACACACTACTAATGGATTGATTGATATTGGCCCACAAACCTCCTCTGATTTCTGCCAGAGGTTTGTCCAGAGAGAGATCTTTTTCCAATGCTCTCACTTTGTTCTCCAATGTTTTAATCTCTCTTATTTTCTCTGCCACATTCATCTTGGATTTGTCATAACTTTTTTCTACCTTGGCCAATTATTCCTTTACTTGTTTCAATTTTGATACTTGGAGTTTCAATTCTTCCATGGCTTTTAACAACTCCTCTGTGCTCATATTAGTATTACCTCCTGGTGCTGTTGCTATTGTAGTTGTACCTGTGATTATTTGTGCTGTGGTTGCTAGGACATTGATGGTCAATGCTAACCCAACTACAGTTGTGACTGGAGGAATTACTTTGGGTTGATGGGAGGTCGACTCTCCCTGCTTTTCCTTTAATGCCTTTTCCAGCGCTTACTCAATATCAGTCAATCTTTTACTGAGCTTCATTAGCAGGTCCATCATGTCTTCTTCTGATTTTTGTTGCACAACCTCTATAGTTTGTGGATGCATGGAAAGAGGCAACTTCAGTTGTTTCCAGAGGGCAACAATGTCTTCCTCTTTCTTCTTCATCAGTGCCTTTATGCCTTTGGCATCTTTGGGATCATGTCCTAGTTCAATGATAATATCCTCCAAGGATTTTATCCTGTTGTCCTTAGCCAAAGAAGAAGCTTTCTCTAAATGTAGCTGAGCAGAGGTATTGTCCAAGGAATTTTGCAATTTATGAGCTAACATTGCTTTATCAACTAGTGTGGAGTAGACCATCTCTCCAGTCTGTTTATGAAGCTCGATCTGGTCCATAGGATGGATGTCCTTGGCTAGGACCTCCAAATTTGTCCTGATGTAATCAGCTGCTGATTGTGGTTGTTGCACCTTGGGCTTAAAATAAGTCATTATCATCTTACCCTCCTTAATGTCATAGGTAGACATTAACCTCTGTTGGTTGGTGGGGGCCATCTTAAGATATTGGTTGTAAATCTGCAGCCTCAGTGGGTCATTTTTTTCCTTTATCTCTGTAAATGTCCTTTTGATGTCGGAGGCCTGCTGGCTTTATGGCCTAGTGGATGAAACTTCCATACTATGTTGTCTTTCTAGCTCCTGCCTATGTGAGCTAGTTGATGTGTCCACCACCGGGGATGTCTGCTGGCTGACTACCCTTTCACCTCTTAAACTGTCTCTTATTTCTTCAATGATTTCCTCTTCTGACAGAGGAATCAGCCTTTGCCTTTTTGCTCCAGGTTGTTCTGCTAGCCCACTGATAGGTGTGGGGTCTTCCCTATCTCTCTTCTTGCCTTTTTCCTCATTTAGAGGAGTCTGCAATACAGGAATCTCTGCTGCTTTAGTTTGGGCTGGAGGAATTTTCCCTTGCCGATCTGTCATTTCAGTATGCTCTGTGTGTGCCACTTCTTTGCCCTTGGAAGTTGCCGAAACTGGTGTGCTGGTTTACTGTACAGGCTGCTGAGAAGTTCCAGCAGAGGATGCTTCAACTCCTGTTTGTTGGGGCAGTTTGAAACATACCTGTGCAAAAGAATCCAGGTCAAGGGTCTTTTGAAGATCTTTTATGGAATTTTCCATCTTTTCCTACTGACTAAGTTTCTCTATCAATGTGCCTTCTACCCCTTCATCCTTATTAGCAAACTGTTCAATTTGTGGAATCCTATGATGTATGTAGACTGACAGCCTGTTCCTTACCCTTCTGTCACTTATGAAGCTATTTGGGTCATATCGTACCCACCCAAAATTTTTCTTCAATTTAAGGTGATCTTGTAATATTATCTCAGCGTCTTTCCATGCATCCCTAGAGTTGATGAGATAAGGGCCTAACTGGTTTTTGATTCTTAGTTGGGCCTTCCTTTTTGTATTAGAAAAATGGTCTAAATCTGCCTTTATAATCTCTCTGAAATATTCTAATGCAAATAACCTCATGGGCACATATTTGGGGAGCTTAAAAGGACAAAGTTCACACCCATAAATTCTGATTTCAGTGTGATTCTGGTAGAAGTACCAGTCACCTATTATGTATTGTTTGGAAAGCTGTAAAATCTTCTTCATATCACGAGTAAGCCTAGGAGGAGGAGACTCCATTAACAGAGTGGAGGCTGGATGTATGAACAAATCAGTGAACTCATTATAGGTGTAAGGGGTGTCATAGGTCTCATGAAAGGCTGAGCTCCAAAAGATGACAGATCTCCTATGTCCCTTTGAGTGTAGTTTCCTTATGGGAAATATAAAGTTGTCTGGTTGATAATATAGCAACAGATGGTAAATAAAGGATGTGTAGTTGAAGACTCCTTCTCTATCCAAGTTCATAAACTGATCATGGATTTTGTTTGCAATAAAAGTGGCATAATCAGACTTGACAGTAGGGGGCTATCCTAGAGTAAAAATTGATAACAGAAAGAGGGTGATATCATTAACACATTCATCAGACCTAAATCCCAAAATTGAGGATATCATATCAACCAAGAGTTTACCAGTTTTAGTAAAACAGGGCTGCAGATAAGGAGGAGGGCCTTTAGGTTGGTGGGTTGGCAACATAAACATCTGAGCAACATGGGTTACTTCTGATTTGGGCAATTGAGCTGCTTGGTTAAGTAAAAATCCCATGGAAAGAGGAGCTAGAGGCTCAGTGGGGTGGAAATGTAACATCTCATTAATGGATTCAGTGGTTATGGAGAATAGGATAGCTTGGGAAGGAGACATAACTGCACTTTGGACCGGGTCATAGTTAGCACATCACTGGTGAATGAGGTCAGGGAAAACACAAACTGCAGGGATGAAGTACATGGGAAGGTTCGATTCCCACAATCCATCAATATCAGAATTGTTCAGATGGCTGTCCCTAATTTGGCTGAAAGCTTGCAGATGGTTCCTCTCACTAGATAAATCCTATATTCTGTAATCTCTGTCAACCAAGGGAAGATAATCCAAGTCCTTATGGGGTGCATTGAGGGGGGCAACACTTAGGGCTGCGGGAGTTTCCATGTTTGGTTCTTGTGTTTTCAAACTGGAAATTCGGCTTTCTGAGAAAGCAATGGCCTAAACAGCGGGCTTGGGGTCTTTTTATGATAGCTTCAAAGTGATTTGAACTTGAAATTGGTTGCTTTGGGTAGAATTTTCAGTGGAAAATCGAAATTACAGGGTAACTGGTCAAATGGATAAATACCTGGCTTAAGGAGACAAATTGTGCAATTGCAGGTTGAAATGACTGACGGCAGAACACGTTGTTGTGATCTCTTTGGCCGCGTGGCAAACTGAATGCTCGTGCAATCAACCTGACATAATTTGCATGGAACACTGTTTGCAAGGAAAAATGGTGAAAATGACAATTTTTCGTGGTTTTAACGAAATCCTGGTTTGGCGGGCAATTTTGGCATTTATTGCATGGATGAAATTAGCATGACGGGGCATTTTGTCGTTTAGCGGAGGGGTGGTAAGTGGTTTCCCTACACCACTTTTAGGCTTGGGTAGTTTCGGGCGGAGGGGCAGTGATCATAGCAGGAAGGCGACACGTGTCCTGGGTACGGCGACAAAACCACCAATTCCCCGGGAGTTAACGGTTGGATGGAAGGGGGTCACGATATGTGCGTCCACCGTTGGATGAGCGGGGCCCCAGATCCGACGTTTGATGGCTTTGAGATATGGCAGGAAGTTAATGCACGGGCCCACCGGGATAAAACAAAGTTTTAATGGTATCGGGGCAGATTTGATTGGTCTGCGGATTTAGGTTAGGTTATTAATTAATGTCGGGTTAATTAATCCCTGTTTGAACACGAGGTGGGGAGGTTATTAATAGGTTCCAATTGAACCTATTAACCCTTGCTTATATGGTGATATGGTTATAATTAACCAGGGGTAGGAATATTAAAATATAGGGGTTTTGATTATATACAAGTAATACGGGGTAGGGTAAATGACTTTAATATGGGAGTTATATAATAACATGTTAATTTGTTAATATGAGAAAATCAATATAAAGCGACAGTGTTAAGTCATATGTTTTAAAAACTTAGGCTAAAAGGGAAAAGTGCTTTTATATGAGAAAGGTGGTTGACTTCCCAAGTAAAGTAGGAATTTACTTGGGCAATGAATGAAACAGAATGAGAGGCTTGGTGATATTAAGCGGATCTTAATATCACTGGGGGAAACTAGTAAATGATTTGGGGAGAAGTGTGAAGGGGAGTTAGTCATGCCTCACTTCAGCTGCTCTCTGCTTTGCACTTGTGATCTTTAAAGTAAAATTAATTCATGTAGAGACAAAAGCCATCACAAGTAACATTCTGCAACATCATTGTACCTACCCAGTCTACTTCGCCTGGCATTTTTTCTTCTTTCTTTGGGTGCACTTAGACTGGAAAACCCTCATCATCTTCTTTTTCTTTTCATTGTAATCCATCCTAAATCAACATTTATAACATCCAAGGGCTCAGATTTAACTGTTGAGCTCCTTTGCCTCTCTACCTATCTATTTATCTACCAAGATTGAACAGTTTGGACAGATTTTATTCTCTATCTCTAAAACAAGTAAATTCAAACATGAACTAGCCAAGATTAAGCTATTTGGCCATTCATCAATTGTGGCATGAGTTAACAAACTGCACATAATCAGATTATTACTGAAAATGAAATAGTAGTGGCATTTTGGACTTGCACACTTTGCTGGTCTATCTTGTTTGGGGTTCATTTCTTTCACTTTTTTAACCATTTCATTCCTTTTTTTTATTTTTCTTTTAGGGCATGCCCTCTTTACATTTTTTAAATTTTTTGTTTTTTGACAATATGGAAAACTTTTGCAACCAGCAAAGGTATGAACATATTACAGAGCTAAACAATGCCAATCATGAAATATAACACCTATTGGTATAGGAGCATAACAATGGGGACTACATGGGCATAACAATATAATAAGGGGATTTTACTAATAACAATAAGGGATTACACTAGTAGTATAGGGACCTAAAATGGCTTTCCATTGCCTGCCTCAACTATGCAACTTGTAGTCACTAAGTCCCTCTTCCTAGCTTGTCATTTGTTCTGAGCTCATTCTATGGATCAGAATGCACCATATTAGGCTAGGTGATTTTCAGATTTATGTCATCTCGTCATGAGTGAATTTTAGGAACATGTACCCTATCATGTCATGAAAATATGATGAAGAAGGAAAAGAAGGAGGAAATCATGCTCAAAGACACTCTTGTAGCGGATCTTACAAGTTGATAGATCATAAGAAATGAAAGGGACACTAGTTTGTGACCACTATCCAAGACTTGAGATCATTTAAGATTCCTTATCACCAAGTCATGCAAAGGTGAAAAGAAAAACATCTTCAAGAAGACATTCAACTCTCAACAGCAACAATCAAATCACATTTCCACATCACTAAGCAATCCCCCTCAATAGTTCCATGTCATGTCATGTGATGAGTGGGCATATGCCACATCACTATTGTGGATCATGTAAATTGTAATCAAAATGTATTGTAAAGTGGAAGTCCAAAGGACGCACATGGAATATGTAGAGTCATGTAACATGAATATTCGTAGGAAGTCAAATAGTCATGAGGGTTTTCAAAGAGTCACAATGAGGATGAAGCATCACCCCTTGGTTATATATACTCCCTCACTATATCAACAAAGGATTTTTCACCTTGGATCCACTAGCAAAGAATTAGAGATATAAGCTAGTTCTTTTGTGGAGAAAGGAGTGATTCCAATGCTCCACTATTGGAGCTAGTGATGTTCATTGTATACATGTGTCTTGGAAATTTTACTTAATAAGATAATCCTTCAAGGCCAAAATGTTCTTCATGCATGGGTTATGAATGTTTGTAAGGCTATTATGTGAATGTTTGAATTTGATGTTTTCTTTCACACGTGCTAAGGTAGTTGAACTATTTTGGCTATTTTGTACTTATCTTATTGATAATGTGTTGTAATGGTTGTTATTATTGTCCTACCCTTGTTGACTATTCCATAGGATATTAGGAAAACCCTTCTCATTTGTTGGTTGTAATGATCGTCGCATCCCTTATGGACAATTCTGCTAGATGTTAGATGGATCGTTTGGTTCATGTATGTCTCTTATTGGGTGGTACTATTACCTCTCTCTTAGAGGCTCACTTTTCTCTCTCTCCCTACAATAGAAGAACCTCAACACACTTACAACTGAACGCTTACTGGGCACACCCCCCTTACTTTTGAAAGTACATCTACACTCCTCTCTCTTGCTGACAACTAGAACCAAGCCAAATATTTAATAATTTGGAAACCGGGCCTTTATTCTGGATGGGACTCATACACTTAATGGTGTGAGGTATAATTGGGACTTCATATCGGGAAGATCCCCTGAATGCTGGCAGATCCAACACCGTCAATGTTTCTAGTGCTAGAAGGAGGGAAACACTTTTTTTATGGCTAATAACCCCGCCAACCCCAACATCACATCTTTCGTTGAAGTTAACAACGTTCATTGCACGTCCCCTACTCATGTTTCTGAAGTTGGCGACTCTTCTCATCCCAATCCCACATAGACTTGTGAAATCCCATATAATCATATTTGGGTCATCCATCTTATAACTTGTTAGTTTGCAAAATTTATTGGATTGATCCTGAGAGTATTTAGTCTTCCATATTCTTTGAAGAAGAACAAAACCACCCCTACAGGGATAGTGGTTTCTACCATTGAATATTGGATCCTGGCCACCCTTGAAGGGTTAGAAGATTTTGTGAAGAACGTAGAATAGTTTCCACTTTTTAACATTGGTGATGGATATATCGTTGTACACTTAGACATAATGTTCCACGGGTTAGGCGGTAAGGAAGAAGAATAAGAAGATCCATCAGATTCTAAAAAGGAACAGGATAAGAGCAAATACGAAGATATGGAAAACCAATATTAGGATTGGATGACTTAGGCCCCACATGCACTTCTGGGTGATCTACAAAAAATTCTAAAGCATCTAGAAAAGCTCTTAATGAAATATGACCCTCACAAGATAGTAAAGGCAGAGGACCATTTGGACAACTCCTACCTACATCTGCAAAAACTAGAGGTACAGTATGATGATGTTGTGAGTAGACTCTTTACATGTAACTTAGATGGCAGAGAAACTATATGGTATCATGGTATTCCTCCGAACTCCATCTAGAATTGGAGGGGGTTTAAGAAAATATTCCTTGAAAAAAATTGTTGATGACAAGACCCCCACCATGTTATTGAAAGAATTGGGTAGTATCAATATGGAGCACAAGGAGAAAGCGAGAGATTTAAATCAAAGGTTCAATTGCATTTTGAATAAATTTCTAGAAAACATGAAACCAATCATGACTCCAACATTATTTATCACTACACTTCTGCCTTGCCAGCAAGAATTGTGTAGTTTGTGAAGTGAAATGCAAAACAAACTCTTATGGAAAACTATGAAGAGGAAATCACGATGGAAAAGGACTTGCATGCAATTCATCATAGACGATGAACCAAAAAAATACTCCAAAGACATGGGTAAGAGGCCTCAAGCCTCTGTAAGCAAGTCCAAAGAGAAAGAAACTTACGATCTTGATATCTTGACCTGTATTGTCAAGACTCTGTCAAATGAGATGACAAAGATGAAACAAAGATCAAGTGAGACCACTGGGAGAAGCAAGCCTCCCCGATTCAACGTTCTCAGAAGGACCACAAATCTTGGTAGTAGTAGTAGTAACCAATCAGCGAAATCTGCGCAAAGCTCAGATGTTGTGTTTAATATCGAATATTTGGGCATGGATACATATTGTACATATAATCAAGCATATCATTCAGAGAAAACATGCCCACAGTGGAATCACTCCATGAACATTATTGTTTTTCATCTTTTTGATGAAGTACTTTCTAATGAGTAGACCAATCCTGAAGAAGAAAAGGAAGAAACTGTTGCAACCAAAGAAACTCCAAGTGTAGGGTATGCAGTAAACATGTTTAATTGCATAATCACAACCCAAAAGAGAATGACTAAGAAATAGCCTCCGAGTGATCCTATGGCCTAGAAGAAGACCAACATGTACAATTTGAGAAGCCAAGGGCCAGACACTAAGGCAGAGCTGACAAAGTAGAAACTCAAAGAAAAATTGTTAAGAAAAATGAGTCCACCAGTCAGCTCGGAAACATAACACTCAGAGAAAGTCTAGGAAAGTGGTCTTAACGAAAAAAACCTCTGCAAACAGTAAGAGTAATACTATCACTCTGGAAGTCATCAGCCAAGTCACACCCCCAGACACTTTGGCCAACCTTCCCACTGTAGATTACAACATAGTTGAAGACATGAAGAAGGTTTGTGTGAATATTTCAATATTCGAGCTAACCAAGATCATCAGCCAGCGTGACATCCTCTTATGTGCACTTGGGCAGTCCTCCACAGGTAACGATGCCCCTTCAAACAAGGGATTAGGTATGTCCTCTGGTTCCCTCGAGTCAGTGCTTAACTCTTTAACAATGGAAGAAAATACAGTCTGCCCTCCATTTCTGTTAACCTTAAAAATTTTCAATTTCAATGTACACAAATTTTTAGTTGATTCTGGTACATTAGTAAATGTAATACCATTATCTGTCACAATTAAAATCAATGAAAGCTGGGACAAAATAGATGCAAAAATTATTCATCTAGATGAGATTCTTCTTCATGCAGTTGGTGAACTTAGAGAAGTGATTATTTTCTTATCATCTGAAGATCGAGTTCACCAATGTACAAACATAGTAAATGCGGACATACCGGAGGAATATGAAGTATATTTGAACTCGTCACACATATGGCTTCTTTATAAGGGCATAAATAATTACATTAGGGTAAAATTAGAGAGATACATGAAACATATTGTCACTCCCTTGAACAAACAAAATGAACTAGAGGCTTTCACAGAAATCATTTTTGGAAATTTCTTCCTAGAAACTCAACTGGGGTGTTATCTTACACAGTCATCCCCAATCCCACTAGAAACATAGTTGGAGCTCCTTCCTAGTCCAATTGGTGAAAATGAACTTTGTACAATTAGTAGTAGTACAAATAATAGTACTAGTGTAGTTCATAATCCTTGTACATATGACATGTGAACTTTGTAATTTGATGGTTCCAAAATGCAGGAGGGCTCCGGAGATGGTTCCATGATATCTAGCTTCTTAGAATTTGAGTGCATGAACAACACTATTGAATATCAGGCAATCATTTTGGGCTTGCAAAGAGCTATCAACCTCAATGTTGCATTCCTCAAATAGTAGGTGACTCAAAAATTGTGGTACGATAGGTACACGATAGCATACATTGTGTGTCACCTCATCTTAAAAGATGTCAACAAGAGCAATGGTGTTTAATTTCACATTTCCAAACTTTTAATATTATTTTTATTCCAAGAATATTGTGTAACACAGTTGCAGATGCATTAGAAAATGTTGCTACTAGGTTATCACCATTTAGGGACGACTGTTCTATAGAAATTATTTATAAACCATCTGTCCTTGATAATATTACTAATTTATGCATTTTTAATGATGACCAGAAGATATTGTGCTTCATGACGAACATTGATGTCTTTAAATACACAATGATTGATGAATATGAGCACGAGAATGCATTGCAGGATGCAACCAACACATGTAAATGGAATCTCATGCCAAAGGGCATGGTATATTTCGAAAAGTTGTATGACATGAGAAATCGCTTATGGGGGCCTATCAATGCTAAAACCCATAGTTCCACATTGTCGCACGAGCATATTAATTTGGGAACAAAAAAGGATCTAAAGTATGAAAATATTGGTACGTGATGTACACCATGTACACAAGAGAAACAAGCCTTTATCCACTTATTCAAGTAGTATCGATATGTATTTGCATGGACATATGACGAGCTTAAGACTTATGACCCGCAAATCATCCAACATGTGATTCCGATAAAATAAGGGCCAAGCCATTTCAATAAAAAATGAGAAAAGTACGTCTGACACTTGAGCCTCTCATTCATAAATAGTTAAGAAAGTTTTTGGATGCTCAGATCATATATAGAGCGTGACATTCAACTTAGGTATCAAATATGGTCCCAATGAGAAAGAAGTCTAGGGAAATCCGCTTATGTGTTGATTTTTGAAATCTGAATTGTGCCTCGAATAAAGACACCTATCCTGTGTCGCCTATGGAACAGATACTACAAATAGTATCGGGGTCAAAAATGTTTTCTTTGTTAGATGGATACTCATGATGAAACCAAGTTCTCATTTAAGAGACTCATAGACTTAAAACCACTTTATGTACGAACTAGGGCACGTTCGCGTTCAGGTGAATGTCATTTGGGTTGATCAATGCTAGTACAACATTCCAATGTGATATGGACATCACATTATGCGAGTTGATCGGATAGAGCATAGCAGTCTATCTCGATGACGTAACAATGTTTTCCAAATAGAGGTTAGACCACATGCGCCACTTAAAGAAAAATTTGAGTGATGTTGCAAGTACGAGATACCTCTTAATCCCAAGAAGAGTATCTTTGTAGTGTTTGAGGGTAATCTCTTGGGCCACATCATTTCCAAAAGTGGGATTAAGGTAGACCCGGAGAGGGTCAGTGAAATCATGCAAATTCCCTTCCCAGTAAATAAGAAGGCTATGGAGTCCTTCCTAGGGAATATCAACTTCCTCCACAATCTCATCTATGACTATGCTCATATTTTTAAGTTGATAAAGGATATGGTCAAGAAGGATGTAATATACAAATGGGATAAAAGGGAAAAGGATGAGTTCTCCCATATTAAACAAGTTATCATAGAAGCACCCGCATTATACAACCCAAATTTCAATAAACATTTTTTTCTCCACACCTTTCCTTATGAAACTTCTCTCATCGTTGTACTCACACAAAAGCATGTTATAAACAAACAATGACCTATCTCATTCATGAGCGCTAGTATTCAAGGACCCAAACTCAATTACCCCAACATTGACAAACAAGATTATGCGATATACAAAACAGGGAAACACTTTCGTCCCTATCTATTGAAAAATATTTGTATAATCTTTGTTCCACACCTAGAAGTTAGATCACTACTTGTTCACTAAAAGTTGGGTGAAAGGAGAGCTAACTGGATGACTAGTTTGCAAGAATATGATCTTGAAATCAAGCTAGTTCACACAATCAAGGGCCATGGTATTTATCAACTAGCAACAGAAGCAGTGGGTTCCAAGGAAGAAGAAGATCTCTAAGGGTGGGAGCAAGAAATTGAAATGTACAACATCGAGAAATCCTTCCCCACTAGTAGAGAAAACTCTTGGTATGTAGATGTGCACCAATACCTTGAGAATGACACCATGCCCTCCCATTTTTCCACACGGAAGAATAGGGCACTCAAACTAAAATAATTATCCTACTAGTTGTCGCATGAGGTTATTTTCAGAAAGAACCATAATGGAGTACTAATTAGGTGTTTGGAAGCACATGAATCAAAGAAGGTATTCATGAACTCCATGATGGACCAGCCAGGGGACACTTTGCGAGTAACACAATGACACATAAATTCATGTGGGTTAGTTTATATTGGCCTACACAATTTAATGATGCTCATGCTTATGCCCACAAATTCCCAGTATGTCAAAGGTGTGCTCGCAAAAACAACAAGTAATTCACCCCATTGCATCCTATCGTAGTTGAAGAACCTTTTCAATAGTGGGGCTTCGATGTTATTGGGAAAATTTTTCTGCATTCATCAAAGCAACACTACTATATTCTCACTACCAAAAATGGAAAAAAGCAGTTATGCTCAAACAAGTGAATGATCAGGAATTCATTAGCTTCCGTCAACAAAACATCATTTCCATGTTCGACATTCCTACTTCTTGTTTTTGACAATGCAACAAATTTTTCATTGCTCATAATTTAATATTTTGCATTAGAAAATGGAATTGTAGTGAAACATTCTGGTAATTATTATCCTTAGGGGAATGGTCTTGTTGAATCCACGAATAAGAACTTGATATGAATTATTAATAATACCATATTCTCTTAACAGATGAACTGGCACTCTGCTTTGGTAAATTCTTTATGGGCTAACCGAGTCACGCTGAAGCCCTCCCTGATCTCCTCCCCTTACTTCTTGGTATACGGAAAAGAATCCCTCTTCCCGCCCAACATTTACTTTCCTTCTCTCCAAATCTCACAAGAATCCCAAGGCAAACCATATATGTTAGTGCAACGTAGTATGGACACCCTTCAAAATATATAGGAAGAAAGGTTGAAAGAAAAAGAAAAAATTTCACTCCATCAAAACCATATCAAGTGATGGTTCGACAAGGATTCTGCAAGGAAGAATAACTTTAATGTAGGTGACTTATTCTTTAAGTGGGACAAATCCCATGAAGGCAAATAAAAACACACTAAGTTTCAATCCATGTGGATTGGGCCATTCACAGTGCATGAAAATCTTGGCCAATGCACTTATCAACTTCAATCACTTGACAGGAAGACTGAATCTCTCCCTGTCAATGGCCAAGATTTGAAACATTATTTTCAATGAAAATCAGGGGATGTGCCCTACGCTACGTACATATTTTTCTTCTGTTTATTGTTGTTGTTGTTGTTTTTTTCCTTTATTTCTTGTTTGGTTTGTGTTACGTGAATAAGTGTTGTCCTTATTCATGTTTTGGTTTTTGAGAATGTGTGTGGTTGAAGTCTAAGGGAGTCTTATGACACTTCAATAGTGGATTAGCCTTCATTCCATATTCCTTATGTTGGTTATATATTTTGGTCAATGAAGTTCTGATGGAAAATATGATATGTTTTTAAGGAGAGTTATGGTCAAACCATGAACTCGTGTCTATTCAGGAAACCTTGTGCCTATATTTAGTTCTTTATATTTTTTTGTTTCCATGCTTATCCAATCAGTAGAAAAGGATAAGGGGAAAAAAAAGATGAGAAAAACTAAATCAAAGTTATTTATATGCTTCTCTAAAGGAACAAACTCTAATTCTCTCAATAAGTTTGGATCCCTCTTTCGCCCAAACTGAATAAGTGCCAATGCATAGTTCTCTTTAAATAAATAAATAAAGGCAAAAGAAGAGAAAGGCTACTTGCACAGACAGGTGAAGCAAAAAACTCTATGGCAGTACTATTTAGGCTCGTTGGCAGTGGAGAAATGTTTGTGTTCTTGTAGTGACTCTACCCAAGTATTATCTAGGCCTCCTAGAAATAGAGCAACACTAGAGATGAAAAATTATACTCTAAAAATATGAAACTCGTGAGCTTCACTACCCTTCCCAACTCGAAACATTGTGATAATGTTGAATTTTATGTTGAGCTAAACCGAGAGGGCACAATGGGGACTATGTCTATTTATGGGATAAGTGGGGAAACCAAATTAATATGCATGATGAATCAATACTCCCTGAAGAACCAAGGTCCTAAAGGAAAGAATTTAAATAAGATAGAGAAGTTAGAATTTTTCAAGTGTGTCGCCAAGTGTTGTGAATGCTACATCACCCTCCAAAATTTTGGCCTACACCTAATTTTGGAGCCTTCCTTGGTCTTGTTTATCATCATTGCAGACTTTGAAACTTTTACTTTTTTCCTTAGACTATTGTCTTCCCTTTTGCAAGTTGGGAAAAGCTTCATCTTTGAACATGTTGGTTGTCACATCATGTGTATAAGCCTATCTGGTAGTTTTAAGAGGTCATATTTTTGAAAATTAGTTCTTCTAACCTTGTAAGTATCTATTGCACTCATTTCTAAAGTTTTGAGATTTTTCGCACAAGTTTCATCTCGGCCGTCGCAAAATTTATCTTTAGTGTTGCACCTGTCGTAACTAGTAGTAAAGTAGTCACACAGAGGGAAATTCGTTTTTCATATATCATGTATGATCTATGTTGTTGATTCATCAAATTATCCTAAGTGTGTGATCACAGTCAAAGTTTTATCATTTTTTACACTAAAGTCATTGATCCCACACTTAGCCATTTTCATAAAAACTTCCCAACCAAGCAACATGGTTTAATCTTGCCTCCCTGAGCTGCACACTGCATAGTTTTAGTCCTCTATCTGTGACCTTGCTGATTGTAAATGTGCAATGCATAGTTCCTGCCTCTCAAGGCTGATGCACTGTACAGTTTTTGTGCCCAAGCTCCGGGCCTTGACCTCTAGAATTGTGGAATCATGTCTCCTAGCCTGGCTTAAATTGTGCACTTTTCAATTGCAAACCTCAATATCATCCCTTGAGCCCTTGAACTCTATAGTAGCCTAGCCTCCCTTGCCTCCTGAAACTGTGTAGTATGCTCACCCAATACCCATTCCCTCGACCTGTTGTAGGTTTTAACCCCGTACATAAATTACCTGCATACGAATTCTAAAACATAGAAAATAAACAATGCGAGAGCATAACTCATAAAACACATATACATAGAGATTTTCCCCTAGATCCCAAAACCAGGACTACCGGCTTGATTTTTCATTATGTTCCTTTCAATGTTACAATACATATATATACATGCTGAAGCATCCAATACCATGGACCGAAAATCATTGTGTCCAAAACCATGGACCGAAAACCATCGCATCCAAAACCATGT
>APFE031147310.1:58411-104120 GCA_000404065.3 Pinus taeda | reverse complement strand
GTTTTGAGATCCAGTGGGAAATCTCTGTGTATATGGGTTTTATGTGTTATGCTCTCGCATTTTATTTTTCCTGTGATTAAGAATTCATATGCAGGTAATTTCTGTACGGGGTTAAAACCTACACTGGGAAGAGCTTGTACAACATCAAGGCACCAAAGGTTGTAAGGTTCTTCTATTTCAAAGTTAATACAAATAATTTTATTTTTCTCAATAAGTTGTGTTTTATGGTTTATTTTATGGATTCCTTAATCACCATAATTAACATGATTTATGATATTAGATCTTATTCAATACCCGATGGTCAATACAGAGTCTCTAGGTGTCATCTTTCTTCTGTACCAACATGATCGGACTCCCATAGGGTGATGAACTTGGCCTGATGTGCCCTTTTTGCAACAACTCCTAAATTTTCCTCTTAATTTCATCATTCTCTGGAATAAAGTGTCAATAAATAGATCCATTAGGTAGTGGCATGCCCAGGGTCAAATCAATGGAGTGCCTGACCTAACAGTGTATGGGTACCCGTGTGGGTGAGGTGAAGATGTCCATGTAGTCCTCGACGACCTTTTCCATCTACTTTTGTTGTGCGGAGGAGTCCTGTCTAGAGGTTGTGGATGTGGCATATAGAGGTAATTGAATTGCTTAAATTCCTTAACATAAATTATCAACCCGCGAGTCTGTGCACTTGCGAGGCACACGTGCACCATATGTGCTGGAGATCGGTTTCCAATTTCGAAAGAGAAATCTTAATCTATTAAATGAAAAATGACAATTGACATAAAAATAAATCTTATTCTAGAAATCAATAAATCACACCACACACTTTCAGAAGTAGAAATCATCTGCGAGAATTGAAAGCATGCATTTGCATGAATTAAAATGCTATGATAAAACGAAAGCACACATTTGCATGAATTAAAATGCTATGGTAAAACAAACATGCAAAATGGAAAAGCACACTCTATTGAAAATGAAAAGGAACATGATAAGTTCACAAATTACATAAAAAAAGGATATACAATTATCAACTCAAAATCTATCCTACAAACTTACTATTAACTTATCTTATTACATGGTTCACTTGCTCAATAAGAAAATGTGATATTGATTGTGGAATTGGCTTCCCTTTTGGTGTATTAAGATTGATGACCACAAAGATCCAAGGGAAGTTGCTTACTGAAGGAGCAACGAAACCCTAACCAAAGAACAACGCAAGAAGCCTGTAGCTACTCGCAGCGGCCCCCTACTGCTGGGGTTTGAGTACCATGGACACACCAGAGGATGGATAACTTCTATCATATCAACAACAAGAAAATGAAGGAACAGAAAAAGCTTTTACCTCCCTCATCTCCACAATGGGCCCAGCAAAGAAGAGACCTTCAATCACAAAGTTTGTTAAAAGATTGGAAGACATTCCTAAAATCTCACTGCCTTCTGCCTTTCCCCGTAGAGCAGCACCATCTTTGTCGGAGCAAGGATTAGTGGGGCAGTTTACGAGGTTATGGCCATCGCCCAAAACTGTGCAAAAATGGGTAGGAAGGAATTGGACCGCATCAATAGATGGAAAAATATCAATCAGGTTTTGCGGAAGAGGATATTACACCTTCCACTTTGAAACCAAGGAGGATCGAGACCTGATTTTCAGGAATGGACCTTATTTTATGCACACAAGGGGTTTGTATCTAAACAGATGGATGCTAGATTTTGACCCAAATATTGATGTCCCGAATGCCGTCCCCGTCTGGGATAGATTGCCACACTTTCCCCTTCACTGCTGGGGGGAAGATTCAGTCAAAACCATAGGAAACGCAGTTGGGAAATATATAGACAGATGCAAGCCAAAGGAAAATATGCATACATGTGTTAGAATCTATGTAGAAGTGGATCTGGGGAAAGGGCTACCAGAAGCTATCAAAATCAAAGTGGACTAGTGGACGCACATACAACAGTGGGATTATGAACAAATTCCTTTCAAATGCAAGGTATGTCATGAATATGGTCATTTTACAAATAGATATACAAAAAAAAAATGAAAATGAAAAGAGTGAAGAACTAGAAAACAAATGGGAGCAGGTCAAAAGAAAGAAGACAAGCAACAAACAAACAAATCTATCTTCCTCACAACCCCCCACATCCTCTAATCTCCACCCCATAACACCCAAAGAAGATAATAATCCCCTTGCCAGCCTTACTCCTTTTGAGCCTCTGGATCCTTCAGCGCCCTCATCCCCTGGACCATGATCCAAATCCAAATCCCCTAAACATACCCCCCAACCCCCTGTCATCCCCTCTAGCATCAAGCTCTCACACCCCTCCCCCACCCTTAGTAGACATAATTCTAACCAAAAAATAGTCAAAGGAAGCACCTCCAAATGTAGAATACCAAAAAAAAGCAGGAAGAAAGACAAACAAAGAACTCAGAGATGAAGCAACAGCAAACGAAATGGCATTAAGAATGTAACAACCTATGGAAAGCTTCTTAGGAAGGAATACAGGAAGCAATGAAAAGAACCAACAAAGAGGGAAAGGAGCCTTACACCACCCAACAAGTAAATAATGATAGTGGTCTCCTTGAACTACAAAGGAATGAGATCATCCATAAAAAAAATGCCACAAGAGACATTCTGGAAAAAGAAAACCCAGATATCCTTACGATTCAGGAGAAAAAACAAACAATCAAGAAACTGAAAATATAAAAAGAATATTCAGAAATTATGAAGGGGAAGCAATACAGGCAAGAGGAGTGTCTGGAGGTATTTGCACAATATGGAAAAAAGGAACATGGGAGTTAAAAAATACAAAAAAGACCAGCATTGGATCTAAACGGACCTAATGCAAACCAACACAAAAGAGAGGTACAGTGTTATAAATATATATGCCCCAAATCACTACAAGGAAAAAGAGCAATGTTAGGCCACCATAAAAGAAGCTCTAAAAGAATACAAGCTCAGAAAATAATTCTAGGGGGAGATTTAAATTTGGTAAGAAGTATAGAAGAAAAGTTTGGAGGAACATACCATATTGGCCCATCCAAGGATATTCTAGAAGAAATAATGGAACAACACAATTTAATAGACATCCCGCCTAGCAACGGGAAATACACTTGGAGTAATAAAAGAGTGGGCAAAAGCAACAAAAAAGAGAGACTGGATAGAATTTTGATACAAGAAAACATAGTAGCAGTGCACAGCTCCATAAAGTCAAAAATTTTACATACCACAGCATCTGACCATAAACTGGTGACAATAATAATGGGCAATATGGAAAATCAAGGACCGCTCCCGTTCAAATACAGCTCAATTTGGGACAGCAACACAAAAATTAGCGAAATAGTCAGGGAAGCATGGGAGCCAAGAGTAACAAGATCACCACAGTATATCTGGGAAACAAAATTAAAAACTGCAAGAAACAAACTAAAGGAATGGGCAAGAGCAAATGAAAAAAAAAATTAAATAAATAAATTAAATAAATAAAAAATAAAAAAATAAAATAATAATAAATAATAAAAAAATAAAAAATAGAAGAAAAAAGAGTTACAATAGAAAATGGAAAGCATGCAAACTGAAAAAGAAAATAGAGAAGAAGGCAAGCAAGATTACCTTAGAAAGAAGGAAATCTTCTGGGAAATATATAAGGAAAATAGGAAAGAAGAAGAAGAGGCGAGACTAAAATCTAGAGGTCTATGGCTCAAGATAGGGGACAAAAACACATCCTTTTTCCACAATACAATGGAAATAAGAAGGGCAAGAAATCAAATAGAAAAAATTCAAGTCGAAAGCCAAGAGGTGAAAGGTGCGGAGGAACTAAAAAAAGCAGCCTATCAGCACTTTAAAACCTTACTATCAGGTAGTGGAGAAATGGTTGAGAGTGAAGATTTCTTGAAAGAAAAAAAAAATGATGCAATGTGCAAGGATCCCATAGAAGAAGAGGTAGTGGCAGCTATATGGAGCCTACATCCAGACAAAGTCCCTGGGCCAGATGGTTTCACAATAGCATTCTACAGATCTCACTGGCATATCATTAGAAAGGATTTCTTAAGAATGGTGAAGAATGCCTTCAAAAAATAAAATAGGAGGCAACACAAATTCCTCCTATCTTGCTCTAATCCCAAAGGAAGCAAACCCCTCAACTTTCAATAGGTTTTGCCCTATCTCTCTTTGCAATTCTTCTTACAAGATAATAACATAAATAATTGCAAATAGGATCAAGGAAGTACTCCCAATAATTATATTTGAAAATCAAGGAGGTTTCATGCCCAATAGGCAAATCATAGATAATGTCATTATTGTACAAGAAGTTGTTCACTCTAGTATGCTAAGACAAGAGAAAGGCCTCATAATCAAGCTAGATATGGCTAATGATTTTGACAGGGTCAGCCATCCATATCTAATGGCTATCCTCCATAAACTTGGTTTCTCAAGAGAAATACGGGAAGTCATACAAGCATGCATTACTACCCCTTGGATTGCCCCCCTTATAAATGGAAGGCCCGATGACTTCTTTCAAAGCACAAGAGGTCTTAGACAAGGTTGTCCTCTCTCTCCCTTCCTATATATTATAATGGCAGATACTCTAAGTAGGATTTTGAAAAACCAAAGAAAGGAAAGAAGCATCATAGGGATCATAATAGCAAGAGGAGTTAAAACAATAAACCACTCACTTTTTGCTGATGATACATTGTTGCTGGGAGGGGCTTCAACAATAATAGCAAGGAGGTTCAAAAAAGTTTTGGATGATTTCCTACAAGTATCAGGTGGGCTATTAAACAATGCAAAATGCAGGATATATGGATGGAATACCCCCCCCCAAGAACTGTGCAAAGGATCTCACAAATCTTAGACATCCCTGTACAGGAAAAATGGACACACTTCTTCTATCTGGGACTTCCAATCTCAAAAGAGAACTTGAAGACAAAAATATGGACTCGACAAATTGAAAAAATGAAAAAGAATATACAAAGCTGGGGTATGATGTGGTTGAATATGGTAGGAAGGGTAATACTAATCAAAGGACTCCTTGCAACTCTACCTATCTACCAATATGCAATAATCATGGCTCCAGCAAGTGCTCACAAACAAAGTGAGTTAATCTCAAGAAGTTTCTTTGTGGGGGGGGGGGGGAGCAAGAAAACAAAAAATTTAGCCGGTTAGGTGGGAGCAAGTAGTTCTTTCTTATGAACAAGGAGGACTATCAATTTGAATACCTGGGCTTATGAATGCAGCACTAGGAATGAAAATAATATGGAGACTAATTTCAGGAAAAGAGAGTTGGTGGAAAAAGACTCTCTTATCAAAATACATGGATGGCACCAGGGAAAGATTGCTTAAGGGAAATATCCCAATTAGACAATGTACCCAAGTTTGGAAGTTGGTTAAAACAACAATTCCATTAATGAGAAGATATATTTCTAAAATTCGAGGCAATGGAAAAACAATTTCAATCTGGGAGGACAAAATCATGGGAAAAGAACCTCTTCAGACCCATTCAGAAATTGAAGACATACAAGAGTGGATGAAAGGTAAAGCTTTTAACACTGTACACTCAATCTCTTTATGGAACCAAAAGGAGTGGCAAGACTAGAAAATATCAGCAATTCCGGCAGACCTAGAAGGGAAATGGAGCAAAATCAGGCAGCTCTTAAAAAGGGCAGCACCAATCCATCACGATGAGGAAGATGAATATCTCTGGGATCCAATCAGTGGACAATATACAGTTAGGACTGGATACAAAATCCTTCAAGAACAACCAAATCAACAAGAGTGGGATTCTTGGAGAATAGCATGGAAATCAGAAAGCCTGCCTAAGATAAAAATGTTCATCTGGACTCTTTTAAAAGGGAGAATATTGACCAGTGAAAACTTAAGAAAAAAAGGCTTTCAAGGTCCAACACGGTGCCCATTATGCATGCACACTGAAGAAAATATTCAACATCTTTTCCAAGAATGTATATTCACCAAAGAATGTTGGTAGCAACTAATAAGTCCTTTGGAAATAAGATTAAATTTCGAAAAGCCCTTGCCGGATTTTCTTCAGACCTTTGAGAAAGCCTACCCATACACAACAAAGAAAAAAGCCACAATTCATAGGATTTGGAAATGTATTCCAGTGGTTCTATGTTGGCAAATTTGGTTGACAAGAAACAAGTGCATTTTCAAAAATCAAATTCCAAGGATAGGAAAGACCCTTTCAAAAACTTGGGGTCTAACCTCTAAAATACTCAATGTCAAAGGAACAGCCCTAGCAGACAAGCAAATCATTCAACAGGAAGAGAGTGATTGGCTAAGCAAAGCCATAATAAATAATAACGGGCAAAGAGGATAGAAGAAGATAAGCACAGGAGGTACATGGAAAATAAGAATGAGTGAAGAGGAACTGACAAACTAGAGGAAAAACCAAAAAAGACACTGTCTATACTTTGATGGGGCTTCAAAGCATAATCCGGGAAAGGCAGGGGTAGGAGGAATAATCCTTGATCCCGATGGGAAAGAAAGTGTCACTTATGAATGGGGCTTGGGACAAATTTCAAATAACAAGGCAGAAGCTTACAGTTTGTTGATGGGAACAAGAAAAAAAAACAAAACAAAACAAAACAAAACAAAAAACCCCATCATCATAGGAGATTCAGCCATAATAATAGAGGCAATTGCAAGAAACAAAAAACCAAGCAATGAGAACATGAATAAAATATTTAGAATAATCAAGAAGAACTTGGAAGGCTCTGGAGGAAAAACCAAAAAAGACACTCTCTATACTTTGATGGGGCTTCAAAGCATAAGCCGGGAAAGGCAGGGGTAGGAGGAATAATCCTTGATCCTGATGGGAAAGAAAGTGTCACTTATGAATGGGGCTTGGGACAAATTTCAAATAACAAGGCAAAAGCTTACAGTTTGTTGATGGAAACAAGAAAAAAATAAATAAATAAATAAAAACCCTATCATCATAGGAGATTCAGCCATAATAATAGAGGCAATGGCAAGAAACAAAAAACCAAGCAATGAGCACATGAACAAAATATTTAGAAGAATCAAGAAGAACTTGGAAGGCTCTAGCCATGTAATCTACAAGCATGTTTTGAGAATTCACAATCAACACGCAGATCACTTTGCAAATCAAGCAGTGAAAAAAATGAAAGGCTTTTTCGTGAAAACCAGGAGGAATACCATAGCTCAGTTCCTTAATAACCAACAAAAGCCTTATGTTTAAAGTTAAACAAATCCAAAGGAAAATCGCAATGAGAAAAGCAATAAATCAAAAAACAACAGCTACAAATCAACAAAGGACACAATACCGCAGCAACAGGCAGGAAAACATGGGAAAGCAAAGGAAAAAGCATGAAACTTCAGGCTTTCACAAGAACAACACTGCAATCTATCTCATTGAAGGCAGGTCTCAGGCTGAGATAAAGCACAATAAGAACAGAGGATACATTCATAAAAATTGCAGCAACAATCTCAGTGGGGAAATTCTCATTTTTCATGTTATTATAGTGATTCTTTGGTCTCCAAGACCCCCCCGTTCTATCTCATTGCCAGTAGTGTTTCCTCTTCATAGTGTGTAGACTTCAGCTTAAGCCTCCATCCTTCTTTTCACCCCCACCTCAGTCAGATTTCAACAAACCTTTCATTTTCTTTTATATCTATCGTCGGGCCCGCACTTCCTATCAAATTAGGACCGTTGATCGAGAGCCCAATCCAACGGTCACTATTCAGCCCGATCATCCAAATTTGCGCGAAACACCCTAATCGTCGATCCGTACATATAGGATTGGATGGCTCTCACCGATTTCAGGCGGTCAACAAGCACAAATTTTACCCTCTCAAAAAACCGTATTTTCTCTCTCCTCTAATGTTATGTGTCGCCCGATTAATGGAATCGGGCGACCCCTCCCTTTTACCGCTTACAGTTTTTTTCCTGTTTGATATAACACCTTCGCGTTTAATATTTATTTTCTGTTGTTAACTTATGGACTTGTTCGCACCCGTTGACCGTCGATCTCAACCATCGATGGTCGCGAAGGATCCTCCAGCCATCAATGCCACTAGTTTATCCCTTCTGCATAGCCTCTAATCCCAACCTCTGCGTCTTTACTTGGGTGGCTAATTCTCTGACATCCTCGTCCGTTGACTCTCCCAAGGGTCCACGTTTATGCAAAAAGGAAAGTGGACATCCGCAGCAAAAGAAGAAGCATCTTAGGCAACCTAAAGCCAAAGATATACAGCAAAACCTGGAGCAAAAAGTAAAGAAATGGGAAGAACAAGCATACAAATCACATGGTATCCAACAAAGGAGAGAACTCAGACATTTTTTGTTAAGAGGAACGAGTCAAGTCAGGAGCATTCAGTCTTTCAGCTTTGAACATCTATCACAGAGCTCATGACTTGTAAATTTTTATTTTTAGTAGGTCAATTCATTAGATAGTTAGAATTCACATAAAAACTCAGGAAGTCTTGAATACAAGCCGAGGAGAAGAGACTGTGTTCTCATCTCATGACTTTGAGGTTTTTCATGACACAGTTTATGTAATAGGAGCTTGCTCCATCAAAGCTTTTTGGTAATATATAAACTACCCCACCTTGTGTCAAAAAAAAAAAAAAAAAAAAAAACTTAACCTATTTTATTACATCCTCATGTTACATCTCCTTCGATGATTCCAACCCCCTCCAATATTAAAAGTTTCACATTATAAATTCTTCCTCTTTTCTCCCTTCTCATGAAAGGATAATGTTCTCTTATTTATACAAAAATTAAACAACTACCTCATTAATGGTGATCCACCATTCTCTCCTTATCCATAAAAGACTCAACCAATTAGACACATATCCATGATTTTTCTCCATGAGATATGCTTGACTCCTATTCCAAATCTCCTTCCAATCTTGAAGAGAATTCGAAATTGAACCTTGGAGGCCACATAAGAGTGTCTTGGAAGCTTCCGAATCACCTACACATGTCACCAAACTCATTCCACCTTTAGGTATAAGTAAATACATGTTATTTTTCTAACTCGTAATCATAAATTCACTCTAAATACTTGAAACTAATAACTTTGGAAAATACAAATATGAACCCATATGGTAATGAAAATGGAGGCTAATGTAATGACAAGGTGATGAAATGAGGCAATAAAGTGGGAATGAAGGTGAAAGTGTATGACATTGTGAAGACATTTTGGGGGCCCAACATAGTCCCAAACTGAAGTTATTGCATGTCCTCATGCAATTTTTTGCATTGATCATGATTTGATCTTTTGAATTGTCTTGCTTCTATATGAACTTTGGTTGATGTTGATTCTTCTTTCTACTTTGCATAATCATTTGATAACTTTGTTCCTTTTGCAAAGTGTTCTTTTGAAAAACATTTGATTGCATCATATTACTTTTCTTGGTTCTTATGTGGCAACCAAATTTTATTTGTATTGGTTCTTGTGTAACAATACTTTTCTCATTTTTGTGTTGCATAAAAAGACTTTTGAAATCATTTAATCAACCATCTAATGTGCTCATTCTCATCATTTTCAAACTATATAACTTTTTGAATCATAATGCAATAGTAGTTGTTTGGAAAAATATGTTGGTTAGGATGACATGTGATATAAAAAGGGGATGAAATATGAATGTGGTATGAGGTATGAACATGAATTGGTATCTCCTCACCCCAGCTAAATGTATTTTTAGTTTTTATGAAATAAGAAAGGGAATATGATGAAGCATTTTCCAAAAATTATAATTTCAGTATTAAATGAATTATATGATAAAAAGCTGGGAAAGAACATACCTTCACTTACCTAAGAAGTGGACAAATTATGCATATGTAGAAAAGTTGTGGCTACTGTTGGATCATGGAATAGAATGTAGAATTTCTTCTGCTTCTTTTTTGCATAAATGGTGGATGAATTCGTGAAAGTGGAATCTTTATTTCTGCTGCTAAATCTGTTCTATCTGCTACAAAATGCAAAAGTGATATAGTCTTCACCTCCCACAAAACCCGATGGTACAATTCTAGTCATGCAAATAAATGTGTTGTTATCGAGCATGAAGAGAAGTCATTGGATTACAGAACATTAATGAATGACGTTAACCAACGTGAGGCAAACTCACCATTAATGTCAATGAGTGCCAAGGTACCTAAATACATCTTGCGAAGTGTGAATAGATGAGCTAATGTCAAGCCACTTGCAAGATCCAACGATCAAGGGACGTTGATGTATTCCCATAATTGTCAGTGAGAGAACTTGCCATTAAGGCATACAAGCCTCAAGGTACTAATAAGGACTCTAGCCTTGAACCTATATAATGTGTTGATGTCGATAGGCCAAGACTTGTTATAAGGGAGGCCTTAATGAATCCTCCATCATCTAACGCGAACATAAAACAATAATTTTGAAGGACTATGCATGAAAGTTTTTGCAATGGATCAAGGTTTATTTGACGGAATGAAAAGGGAATGAATCAATTTTGTAGGGGGACTGAATGGTTTTATTGTTGGGTTACATGTTAATGAAAACAAGGTAAGAAAGTATAATGACTATGAAGGAAAATGAGATGAAGATTTTATTGACTGAATGAGTAGGAATGCGATGGTAAAATTGGTATCTAAGAGGCTTTCAAATCGTGATGGATCTGATTTGACATTCTTTATCCAAAATCATGTGCTAATGTTTATATATTTCATCTTTGATGTTACTCTAATCATGTTCTTTCGAAAGAAATGTGGTCTTTGAGAGACATTGTTTGCTTATGGTCATCTATTTATCTTCCTGAAACCTGCAAAAAAACTTAGTACTTTTTTTGCAATGAAATGTAAGATTATTGAAAGATAGAGGTGACAGTCTCTCTATTTATGCAATTTACCAAAAAAAACTGAGAATTGGTACAATAAAACAAATTCACAAAAGACAGTTAAATGAACTTTTATCTATTTTGAAACTATTGCCTTCGTTTACCTATCATATCTTGTTGGAAATTTCTTCATTCTTTTACTGTTTCAAATTCTAATTAAAGCTTCCGCATTTTGTAGGTCTCATCGAGATCTTTTCGTTGATGTTTGAATCGTCGAAAACCGATGTCGTATGAGAAAGTTACCCTTATTTGAATTTTTTGTGAAACAATGAAAATAATCATGTGTGAGTGTGACAGGGCAACATGATGCTGATGTGAAAGATGAAGTAGACAGATGGCATGTTGATCATAAGTTTTTTTATTAGAATTCATTTGTTGACAGATAGATCATTGAGTTGAATACAAAGCTGCAAATTTGTTTTTCAGTTGCAGAATGTGCACAGTTTCTGTAGCTAAAATCTTGAACATCTAGTTATGTAAACACAACCATGCATTTTTGTTATGAACAATAATCAGTCTATGACTCTATTCTTCAAATTAAATAGTACCTCTTTCAGAAAACTAGCAAATACCCTACTGGTTTTATTGATTATTTATTGGAAAATGAAAAAGAGCAATTTTTATTAAAGGGGCAAGGGATTTTCGATTTGCATATTTACCTATAAAACATTTTACTGGATCACCCACTAACAATGAGTGAGACTCTCCATGAATATTTGTTTCAGAAGCATTGTTTTGTTGCACACCTCCAATCAAAGTCAATGAAATTGCAAGCTTTGTTGTGAATAAGTCATGTATTTGTGGGAAAATGGCTTGCAAGATTATATTTCTTCCCTTCACTAGACCGTCTTTGAAGCGCACCCATAATTGTTCCAATTTCCCAATTACTTCCTCTGAGATGTCAATTGCTGACTTGAGCTCATTAGTTTGCCCTATATGATTGGCAAGCAATACTAGATCAAGGTCACATCGAACATCTTTGTACAAGGTTCGTCATTTTGCAAAAAAAATGTCAGTTATAATAACATCATCACCAGCTTTCACAAAATTGAAAATATCATTTTTCAAGCATAGAACGATGTACTGAATCATCAAGTGCTGACATATTTTCTTGGCTTTTGATCTCTTTGATAATCATGACAAACTTTGCTATCCTCCACATGCATCTGTTCTCGATGTTGGTTGCCTTAGATGTGTTTCCTTTTGCTTGTGTATATCCAACTTGAATGACCTGAATATGTCTTTCTATTCAAACCTTCAAATTAACCTACTTGTTTCTATCAACCAAATGTTTATGTCCCATTGAAATCTCAACAGTCAAGAGGAAAGACATCAAATATGACCAAATTACAAATCTCTTGAGAAAGTGATCCACCTTTTCAGAACTCTCAATAGCTAGAAAGAAACCAGAAAGCATTCCTTCACATCTACAAAAAATATTATGCGAAGATGATTTAGACAGATATGTTGAAGAAGCTACAACCTCTACACACTGTTCAATATAATTTGTAAAGTTGTCATGCTCACATCTCCATAAATCTTGTTGGACTGGCCCATAGCCTCTTACAACCCATGGATGACTTGCAACAACATCCAAGGTCACCCTTTTGTTAGGATCCTTGCAGAGAAGCCCTTCAAGTAAGTGTGCAAGTTTAGAATACATACCCTCAGGAATGATTAATTCATCATTGACTATCTTATCATAAGTATCCTCAATGTTTCACCAATAAAAGGATATTGACTGAGAACTAGAAAGTAAAGTGTCACACCCAATTCATAGACATCTACAGCTTTATCATGGTATTTCAAGCCACTTCAAGGGACCATTATTGTGTATGATTGTGTATCCAAGCTTTGTGTGATCTCCTTCTCTTGCCAGTACCTTCACAAAGTCCACATGCACTGTCTTCTGTCTATAAAGAACGAACTTATCCTTGATGGTTGTGTTCCTATTGCATTTGTGTGCTTTGAGCACCACACCTTGAGCTAGGAAAGTTGCATCGGGAAAATTTGACAGGTTGCTATAAGGAAGGGGCTCTTCATGATACTCGTGTTCACCAAATAGAGAATAGAAGGCAAGGGCACTGCATGTAATGATTCCTGCAATGGTAATATTTTTCCACTTTTCCATTTTATACGCATCATCATGCCCTGCTGAATAAAAAGAACGTTTGGAGGAGGCAAAACTGACATTGACAGAAGGTGCAAGCCTTGTCATGAGAACAATAAGAAACAATCGAGATCTCATGGCATGTGCCATTGCAAACCCTCTGTTCATTCTTTTCCATAGACACTTTTAAATTTCAAATTGTATTGAATTACCTCTGAGTTCCCTGGCCAATTCTTCTGTGCACTCGACAAGATCTAGAACAAGAAAAATGGCTTTGTATCAGTAAAAGAAACATAGGAAGGAGTCATTTTGTTACCTTGGTTATTGGGAATTATTTCTACTCTGTCGTGCTGCCAGACACCCACCCAATTGTAAGATGTCCTCGGATAGATTCTAATCGTCTTCCCTTCAGTACTAGTCATTGTTAGAATTTGTGATTGCATCTCTAATTGGTAATCTGGCATTGAGTGAAGTATTTTGAACAAGGGATTGGTGCATTGTGCTCTATCTCTCAGATTGCTTCATCGCACTCCACCAGTGATCTTTTCTCCTTATCCAAAATACTCTGCTACCAATTGATGGCACCCTATACTGTAGGTTGGGATTGCAACAAGAATAAGCCCTCTCGGAAGTGTCTTAGAGGCATGTTGCTCCACCCACCATTATCATTGGCTTCAACATAGTTTGCGGGGAAGAAATCGGTGGTCGCGTTAACGACAAAATCTCCTAGGCATAACCATTATGGATTTGCCTTCGTCTTGCACCAAATCTCGTAGCACCGCAACTCAATGAGATACTTAGAGCGACGATGTTCATTCCACACCCTCAATTGTATAAATTTTCAATGCCAACGCCACTATTAGCTCTATGAATGTCTTCATGATTTAGACAGAGAAAACACCAAACCAATCAACACATCAGAGATTAATTAACATTGAACGCCAACCAAAATAGGAGCACTACAATATCTCTGCTACATCAAACTTTGCTTACACCAATTATGAAGCCAGGAATCACATGGAATCTTGGCTCTTTGAGATCATTATCTGTTGTCTCGGTGAGGGAATTCCTGCGTTGTGCTAAAGATCAGGCAGCCAGCTCAGATGACTCGAGCTTATTTATTCCACAACATTTTAACTGTGTAAAAATGAAAACTAAAATTGCATGAAAAATGAAATTGCAGGTAAAAATGAAAAATAAAATCGAATTTGGAAAAAAAAGAAATGACATTCTAGATTTAAAACTAATCCCTATGTATGCCTTCCCCAACAACGATGCCAAAATGTAGAGGTAATTTAATTGCTTAAATTCCTTAACATAAATTATCAACCCGGGGGTCTGTGGACTTGCAAGGCACACATGCACCATATGTGCTAGAGACCGGTTTCCAATTTCGAAAGAGAAATCTTAATCTATTAAATGAAAAATGACAATTGACATAAAAATAAATCTTATTCTAGAAAGAAATAAATCACACCACACACTTCCGGAAGTAGAAATCATCTGCGAGAATTGAAAGCACACATTTGCATGAATTAAAATGCTATGATAAAACGAAAGCACACATTTGCATGAATTAAAATGCTATGATAAAACGAAAGCACACATTTGCATGAATTAAAATGCTATGGTAAAACAAACGTGCAAAATGGAAAAGCACACTTTATTGAAAATGAAAAGGAACATGATAAATTCACAAATTACATAAAAAAGGATCTACAATTATCAACTCAAAATCTATGCCACAAACTTACTATTAACTTATCTTATTACATCCTCACATTACATCTTCTTCCATGATTCCAAACCCCTCCAATATTAAAAGTTTCACATTATAAATTCTTCCTCTTTTCTCCCTTCTCATGAAAGGAGAATGTTCTCTTATTTATACAAAATCTAAACAACTACCTCATTAATGGTGATCCACCATTCTCTCCTTAAATCCATAAAAATCTCAACCAATTAGACACATATCCATGATTTTTCTCCATGAGATATGTTTGACTCCTATTCCAAATCTCCTTCCAATCTTGAAGAGAATTCGAAATTGAACCTTGGAGGCCACATAAGAGTGTCTTGGAAGCTTCTAAATCATCTACACATGTCACCAAACTCATTCCACCTTTAGGTATAAGTAAATACATGTTATTTTTCTAACTTTTAATCATAAATTCACTCTAAATACTTGAAAATAATAACTTTGGAAAATGCAAATATGAACCCATATGGTAATGAAAATGGAGGCTAATGTAATGACAAGGTGATGAAATGAGGCAATAAAGTGGGAATGAAGGTGAAAGAATATGACAATGTGAAGACATTTTGGAGGCCCAACATACCCCCCAACTGAAGTTATTGCATGCCCTCATGCAATCTTTTGCATTGATCATGATTTGATCTTTTGAATTATCTTGTTTCTATATGAACTTTGGTTGATGTTGATTCTTCTTTATACTTAGCATAATCATTTGATAAATTTGTTCCTTTTGTAAAGTGTTCTTTTGAAAAACATTTGATTGCATCATATTACTTTTGTTGGTTCTTGTGTGGTAACCAAATTTTATTAGTATTGGTTCTTGTGTAACAATACTTTTCTCATTTTTGTGTTGCATAAAAAGACTTTTGAAATCACTTAATCAGCCATTTAATGTGTTCATTCTCATCATTTGCAAAACATATATATTTTTTAATCATAATGCAATAGTAGTTTTTTGGAAAAGTATGTTGGTTAGGATGACATGTGATATAAAAAGGTGATGAAATATGAATGTGATATGAGGTATGAACATGAATTGGTATCCCCTCACCCTAGTTAAAGGTATTTTTGGCTTTTTATGAAATGAGAAAGGGAATATGACGAAGCATTTTCCAAAAATTATAATTTCAGTATTAAAGGAATTATATGCCAAAAATCTAGGAAAGAACATACCTTCACTCACCTAAGAAGTGGACAAATTGTGCATATATAGAAAAGTTGTGGCTGTTGCTAGATCAGGGAATAGAATGTAGAATTTCTTCTGCTTCTTGGTTGCATAAATGGTGGATGAATTCGTGAAAGTGGAATTTTAATTTCGACTGCTAAATTTGTTGTATCCACTACAAAATAATGAAGTGATATAGTCTTCACCTGCTACAAAACCTGATGGTACAATTCTAGTCATGCGAATAAATGTGTTGTTGTCGAGCATGAAGAGAAGTCATTGGATTATCGGCCATTAGTGAATGACGTTAACCAATGCGAGGGAAACTGACCATTAATGTCAATGAGTGCCAAGGTACCTAAGTACATCCTAGGAAGTGCGAATAGATGAGTTGGTTTCGAGCCACTTGCAAGATCCAACGATCAAGGGACATTGATGTATTCCCATGATTGTCAGTGAGAGAACTTGTCATTAAGGCATACAAGCCTCAAGTTACTAATAAGGACTCTAGCCTTGAACCTAGATAATGTGTTGATGTCAATAGGCCAAGACTTGTTAGAAGGGAGGCCTTAATTAATCCTCCAACATCTAACACGCGCATAAAGCAATAATTTTGAAGGGCTATGGATGAAAATTTTAGCAATGGATGAAGTTTTATTTGAAAAAATGAAAAGGGAATGAATCAACTTTGTAGGGGGGCTGAATGGTTTTATTACTGGGTTACATGTTAATGAAAGCAAGGTAAGAAAGTATAATTACTATGAAGGAAAATGAGATGAAGATTTTATTGGTTAAATGAGTAGGAATGTGATGGTAAAACTGGTATCTATGAGGCTTTCATATGGTGACGGATCTGAATTGACATTCTTTATCCAAAATCATGTGATCATGCTTATATATTTCATCTTTGATGTTACTCTAATCATGTTCTTTCAAAAGAAATGTGGTCTTTGAGAGGCACTGTTTGCTTATGGTCATCTGTTTATCTTCTTGAAACATGTAACAAAACTTAATACTTTTTCTGCAAGGAAAAGTAAGATTATCAAAAGAGAGAGGTAATCGTTCTCTCTATTTATTACATTTAAACACAAAAAAATTGAGAATTGGTACAATAAAACAAATTCACGAAAGAAAATTAAATGGATTTTTACCTGTTTCGAAATTGGTACCTTCATTTACCTATCATATCTTGTTGGAAATTTCTTCATTCTTTTATGGCTTCACATTCTGATGAAAGCTTTCTCATTGTGTAGGTCTCATCAATATGTTTACGTCGACATTTGAATCATCAAAAACCGATGTCGTATGAGAAAGCTACACTTATTTGAAATTTTTGTGAAACAATGAAAATAATCATCTCTGAGTGTGACAGGCTAACATGATGCTGATGTGAAAGATGAAGTAGATAGATGGCATGTTGATCATGAGTTTTTGATTAGAATGCATTTGTTGACATATAGATCATTGAGTTCAATACAAAGCTGCAAAATTGTTTTTCAGCTATAGAATGTGCATAGTTTCTGTAGCTAAAATCCTGAACAGATAGTTAAGTACACACAACTATGCATTTTTGTCATGAACAAACAATCAGTCTATTCTTAAAAATTAAATAGTCCCTCTTTCAAAAAACTAGCAAATACCCTATTGGTTTTATTGATTACTTATTGGAAAATGAAAAAGAGCATTTTTTTATTAAAAAGGCAAGTGATTTTCGATCTACTTATTTACCTGTAAAACCTTCAATGGCTGAACAATGGCAGAGAGATTTGTTCGTCGTTCCATTGCTTCATTTATAGTTTCTCTGTTAGGTCCTCTTATAATGGATCACCCACTAACAATGAGTGAGACTCTCCACGAATCTTTGTTTCAGAAACATCGTTTTGTTGCACACCTCCAATCAAAGTCAATGCAACTACAAGCTTTGTTGTGAATAAGTCATGTATTTATGGGAAAATGGCTTGCAAAGTTATATTTATTCCCTTCATTGGATTGTCTTTGAAGCACACCCATAATTGTTCCAATTTCCCAATTAATTCCTTTGATATGTCAATTGTTAACTTGAGCTCGTTAGTCCACCCTATATGATTTGCAAGCAATACTAGATCAAGGTCACATCGAACATCTTTGTATAAGAGTCGTAATTTTGCAAAAAAAATGTTGGTTATAATAACATCATCGCTAGCTTTCACAAAATCGACAAGATCATTTTTCAAGCATAGAACGATGTATCGAATCATCAAGCACTTGAATATTTTCTTGGCTTTTGATCTCTTTGATAATCATGACAAGCTTTTCTATCCTTGGCATGCATCTGTTCTCGATGTTGGTTGCCTTAGATGTGTTACCTTTTTCTTGTATATATCCAACTTGAATGAACTGAATATGTCTTGCTATTCAGACCTTCAAATTAACTTGCTTGTTTCTATCAGCCAATTGTTTATGTCCCATTGAAATCTCAACGGTCAAGAGGAAAGACATCAAATATGACTTGATTACAAATCTCTTGAGAAAGTGATCCACCATTTTAGAACTCTCAATAGCCAGAAAGAAACCAGAAATAATTCCTTCACATCTACAGAAAATATTATGCTAAGCTGATTTAGACAGATCTGTTGAAGAAGCTACAACCTCTACACGTTGTTCAGTATAATTTGTAAATCTGCCATGCTCACATCTCCATAAATCTTGTTGGACTGGCCCATAGCCTTTTACAACCCATGGATGACTTGCAACAACATCCAAGGTCATCCTTTTGTTAGGATCCTTGCAGAGAATCCCTTCAAGTAAGTCTGCAAGTTCAGAATCCATACCCTCAGGAATGATTAATTCATCGTTGATTATCTTATCATAACTATCATTCAATGTTTCACTGATAAAAGGATATTGACCCAGCACAAGACAATAAAGTGTCACACCCAATGCCTAGACATTTGTAGCTTTACCATGATACTTCAAGCCACTTCAAGGGACCGTTATTGTGTATGGTTGTGTATCCAAACTTGGTGTGAGATCCTTCTCTTGCCAATACCTTCACAAAGTGCACGTGCACTTCCTTCAGTCTATAAAGAACCAACTTCTCCTTGATGGTTGTGTTCCTGCTGCATTTGTGTGCTTTGAGCACCACACCCTGAGCCAGGAAAGTTGCGTCGTAAAAATTTGACAAGTTGCTATAAGGAGGGGGCTCTTCATGATGCTCATGTTCACTAGATAGAGAATAGATGCCAAGGGCATTGCATGTAATGATTCTCGCAATGGTAATATTTTTCCACTTTTCCGTTTTATACACATCATCATGCCCTGCTAAAGAAAAAGAACATTTGGAGGAGGCAGAACTGACATTGACAGAAGGTGTGAGCCTTGTCCTAAGAACAGTCGGAAACAATCGAGATCTCATGGCCTACGCCATTGCAAACCCTCTGTTCATTCTTTGTCATTGACACTTTTAAACTTCAAACAACATTGAATTACCTCTGAGTGCCTTGGCTAATTCTTTTGTGCACTAGATAGGATCTAGAACAAGAAAAATGGCTTCGTATCAGTGAAATCAACATAGGAAGGAGTCGTTCTGTTACCTTGGTTATTGGGAATTATTTCTAATCTGTCATGTTATTAGACACCCATGCAACCATAAGTTTTCCCCGAATCAATTCCAATCGCCTTCCCTTCCGTAATAGCCATCGTTAGTATTTGCAATTGCATCTCTTACTGGTAATATGGCATTGAGCAGAGTATTTCGAACATGGGATTGAAAGGAAGCAATATCTGTCACTGATTGGTGCATTGTGCTCTATCTCTCAGATTGCTTCACCGCACTCCACCAGTGATCTTTTCTCCTCGTCTGAAGTACTCTGCTACCAATCGATGCCACCTTGGACTAAAGGTTGGGATTGTAGCGGGAAGAAGCCCTCTCGGAAGTGGCTTATAGGCATGTTGCTCCACCCACCATTGTCATTGGTTTCAACATAGTTTGATGGGAAGAAATCGGTGGTCGTGTTAACGACAGAAGTGCCTAGGCAGAACCACTATAGATCCGCCAACGTCTTGCACCAAATCTCATAGCACCATAGCTGAATGAGGTACTTAGAGCGACGGTGTTCATTCCACACCCTCGACTGTATAAATTTTCAATGCCAACACCAATGCCACTAGTAGCTCTGTGAATGTCTTCATGATTTAGATGGAAAAAACACCAAACCAATCGACACATTAGAGATTGATTAACGTTGAACGCCGGCCAAAATAGAAGCACTACAATATCTCTGCTACATCGAACTCTGCTTACAACACTTATGATGCCAAGAATCACATGGAATCTTGGTTCTTTGAGATCATTATCTGTTGTCTCAGTTAGGGGATTCCTGTGTTGTGCTAAAGATCGGGCAACAAACTAAGATGACTCAAGTGATATTATTCCACGACGTTATTGGTGGTGCCAGAGACAAAGATCTCGACCAAATTAATCATGCGGTGAGATCTTGACTAAATCTCGGCTAGTTTCTAGATCAATCTAAACAATTCACAGAAAATCAAGCATAAGCACATCTAAACCATTCATAGCATGACTGAAGTTGATTTGTTCATTAGGTGAGATGGGAATGTATTTTTGCTAAAACTGCCAAAACAGTATCTAATGCCTAGCATCTCTTTTTATTTGCAAATGATTACAAAATTGGGGTGGCTCGTACAACACCACTAAAATAAAAATTTTGAAATTTTTGTCAACGTTGATTTTTTTTTTTTTTTTTTTGGTCCTATCTAATTTATTATTATTATTTTTTAACTAGATATATATATTTTCAAAATCTATTATAGAAATTAATTACAATTCTATGTAGTAAAATGATTTCAATATTAAAAAAAAAAAGGAAAATTAGAAAATGAAATTACATTTTAATTGTGTAAAAGTGAAAACTAAAATTGCATGAAGAATGAAATTGCAGGTAGAAATGAAAAATGAAATTGAATTTGGAAAAAAAAATAAGTGACATTCTAGATTGAAAACTAATCCCTATGGGCCTAGGGGGCTTTGGATTGACAGTGGATGGGTGCACTGTTAAGGCACTCCTTGCGATAGGTTAGTGGTTCAAATCCCTATGGGTGCTTACCTACCAAAAAAAAGAAAACTAATCCCTATGTATGCCTTCCCCAACAACGACACCAAAATGTAGAGGTAATTTAATTGCTTAAATTCCTTAATATAAATTATCAACCCGAGGGTCTGTGGACTTGCAAGGCACATGTGCACCATATGTGCTAGAGATCGGTTTCCAATTTCGAAAGAGAAATCTTGATCTATTAAATGAAAAATGACAATTGACATAAAAATAAATCTTATTCTAGAAAGCAATAAATCAAACCACACGCTTCCGGAAGTAGAAATCATTTGCAAGAATTGAAAGCACACATTTGCATGAATTAAAATGCTATGATAAAATGAAAGCACACATTTGCATGAATTAAAATGCTTTGGTAAAACAAACGTGCAAAATGGAAAAGCACACTCTATTGAAAATGAAAATGAACATGATAAATTCCCAAATTACATAAAAAAAGGGATCTACAATTATTAACTCAAAATCTATGCTACAAACTTACTATTAACTTGTCTTATTACATCCTCATGTTACATCTCCTTCCATGATTCCAAACCCCTCCAATATTACAAGTTTCACATTATAAATTCTTCCTCTTTTCTCCCTTCTCATGAAAGGAGAATGTTCTCTTATTTATACAAAAATTAAACAACTACCTCATTAATGGTGATCCACCATTCTCTCCTTAAATCCATAAAAGTCTTAACCAATTAGACACATATCCATGATTTTTCTCCATGAGATATGTTTGACTCCTATTCCAAATATCCTTCCAATCTTGAAGAGAATTCGAAATTGAATCTTGGAGGCCACATTAAAGTGTCTTGGAAGCTTCCAAATCACCTACACATGTCACCAAACTCATTCCACCTTTAGGTATAAGTAAATACATGTTAGTTTTCTAACTTTTAATCATAAATTCACTCTAAATAATTGAAACTAATAACTTTGGAAAATACAAATATGAACCCATATGGTAATCGAAATGGAGGCTAATGTAATGACAAGGTGATGAAATGAGGCAATAAAGTGGGAATGAAGTGTATGACATTGTGAACACATTTTGGTGGCCCAACATACCCCCCGACTGAAGTTATCGCATGTCCTCATGCAATATTTAGCATTGATCATGATTTGATCTTTTGAATTGTCTTGCTTCTATATGAACTTTGGTTGATGTTGATTCTTCTTTCTACTTTGCATAATCATTTGATATCTTTGTTCCTTTTGCAAAGTGTTCTTTTGAAAAACACTTGATTGTGTCATATTACTTTTCTTGGTTCTTAAGTGGCAACCAAATTTTATTAGTATTGGTTCTTGTGTAACAATACTTTTCTCATTTTTGTGTTGCATAAAAATACTTTTGAAATCATTTAATTAGTCATCTAATGTGCTCATTCTCATCATTTGCAAAAAATATAGCTTTTTGAATCATAATGCAATAGTAGCTGTTTGGAAAAGTATGTTGGTTAGGATGGCATGTGATATAAAAAGGTGATGAAATATGAATGCGATATGAGGTATGAACATGAATTGGTATCCCCTCACCCCAACTAAATGTATTTTTAGTTTTTATGAAATGAGAAAGGGAATATGATGAATCATTTTCCAAAAATTATAATTTCAGTATTAAAGGAATTATATGATAAAAATATAGGAAAGAACATACCTTCACTTACCTAAGAAGTGGACAAATTGTGCATATGTAGAAAAGTTGTGGTTGGTGCTGGATCATGGAATATAATGTAGAATTTCTTCTACTTCTCGGTTGCATAAATGGTGGATGAATTTGTGAAAGCGGAATCTTTATTTCTGTTGTTATATCCGCTACAAAATGCTGAAGTGATATAGTCTTCACCTGCTACCAAACCCGATGGTACAATTATAGTCATGTGGATAAATGTGTTGTTGTTGAGCATGAAGAGAACTCATTGGATTATCGGCCATTGATGAATGACGTTAACCAATGTGAGGAAAACTCACCATTAATGTCAATGAGTGCCAAGGTACCTAAGCACATCTTGCGAAGTGCGAATAGATGAGATGATATCGAGCCACGTGCAAGATCCAATGACCAAGGGACATTGATGTATTCCCATGATTATCAGTGAGAGAACTTGTCATTAATGCATACAAGCCTCAAGGTACTAATAAGGACTCTAGCCTTGAACCTAGATAATGTGCTGATGTCGATAGGCCAAGAATTGTTAGAATGGAGGCCTTAATGAATCCTCCATCATCTAACACGAGCATAAAACAATAATTTTGAAGGACTATGGATGAAAAATTTTGCAGTGGATCAAGGTTTATTTGATGAAATGAAAAGGGAATGAATCAAATTTGTAGGGGGGCTAAATGGTTTTATTTTTGGGTTACATGTTAATGAAAGCAAGGTAAGAAAGTATAATGATTATGAAGGAAAATGAGATGAAGATTTTATTGACTAAATGAGTAGGAATATGATGGTAAAACTGGTATCTAAGAGGCTATCAAATGGTGATGGATCTTATTTGACATTCTTTATCCAAAATAATGCGCTCATGCTTATATATTTAATCTTTGATTTTACTCTAATCATGTTCTTTCGAAATAAATGTGATCTTGAGAGACACTATTTGCTTATGGTCATTTGTTTATCTTCCTGAAACCTGCAAAAAAACTTAGTACTTTTTCTGCTACGAAATGTAAGATTATCAAAAGATATAGGTGATTAGTCTCTATATTTATGACATTTACACAGAAAAAAACTAAGAATTGGTACAATAAAACAAATTCACGAAAGAAAATTAAATGATTGTTTACCTGTTTCAAAACTAGTGCCTTCATTTACCTGTCATATCTTGATGGAAATTTCTTCATTCTTTTACTGTTTCAAATTCTGATTAAAGCTTTCTCATTGTGTAGGTCTCACTGAGATCTTTCTGTCGACGTTTGAATCGTCGAAAACCGATGTCGTATGAGAAAGTTATGCTTATTTGAAATTTTTGTGAAACAATGAAAATAATCATGTGAGTGTGATAGGGCAACGTGATGGTGATGTGAAAGATGAAGTAGATAGATGGAATGTTGATGATGAGTTTTTTATTAGAATGCATTTGTTGACAGTCATTGAGTTGAATACAAAGCTGCAAAATTGTTTTTCTGTTGCAGAATGTGCATAGTTTCTGTAGCTAAAATCCTAAACAAATAGTTAAGTACGCACAACTAAACTATTATGAATCTGGAAGATGATCTACACAACTAATGCAATGAATCTGGAAGATGATCTACACAATTATGAAGATTGCAGAAACCTAAGAGATAAAATAAGTACACACAACTATGCATTTTTGCCATGAAAAAAATAATCAGTCTATTCTTCAAATTAAATAGTACCTCTTTCAGAAAACTAACAAATACCCTATTGGCTTTATTGATTATTTATTGAAAAATGAAAAAGAGAAATTTTTTATTAAAAAGGCAAGGGATTTTTGATTTGCTTATTTACCTGTAAAACCTTCAATGCCTAAACAATGGCAAAGAGATTTGTTTGTTGTTCCATTGCTTCATGTATAGTTTCTCTATCTGGTCCCCTTGTACTGGATCACCAACTAACAATGAGTGAGACTCTCCATGAATCTTTGGTTCAGAAGCATCATTTTGTTGCACACCTCCAATCAAAGTCAATGCAGATACAAGATTTTTTGTGAATAAGTCATGTATTTGTGGGCAAATGGATTGCAAGATTATATTCTTTCCCTTCACTGGATTATCTTTGAAGTGCACCCATAATTGTTCCAATTACCCAATTACTTCCTCTGAGATGTCAATTGCTGACTTGACCTCATTAGTCTGCCCTATATGATTTGCAAGCAATGCTAGATCAAGGTCACATCAAACATCTTTGTACAAGGGTCGTCATTTTGCAAAAAAAAAAATGTAGTTATAATAACATCATCACCAACTTTCACAAAATCGACAAGATCATTTTTCAAGCATAGAATGATGTACTGAATCATCAAGTGCTTGCATATTTTCTTGGCTTTTGATCTCTTTGATAATCATGACAAGCTTTGCTATCCTCGGCATGCATCTTTTCTCGGTGTTGGTTGCCTTATATGTGTTGCCTTTTGCTTGTATATATCCAACCTGAATGAACTGAATATGTCTTGCTATTAAGACCTTCAAATTAACATGCTTGTTTCTATCAGCCAAATTTTTATGTCTGATTGAAAGCTCAGCGGTCAAGAGGAAATACATCAAATACGATCTGATTACAAATCTCTTGAGAAAGTGATCCACCATTTCAAAACTCTCAATAGCCAGAAAGCAACCAAAAAGCATTCCTTCACATCTACAGAAAATATTATGCTACACTGATTTAGACAGATCTGTTGAAGAAGCTACAACCTCTACACATTGTTCGGTATAATTTGTAAAGTTTTCATGCTTACATCTCCATAAATCTTGTTGGATTGGCCCATATCCTCTTACAGCCCATGGATGACTTGCAACAACAACCAAGGTCATCCTTTTGTTAGGATCCTTATAGAGAAGCCCCTCAAATAAGTGTGTAAGTTAGGAATCCATAACCTCAGGAATGATTACTTCATTGTTGACTATCTTATCATAAGTATCCTATAATGCTTCACCGATAAATAGATACTGACCCAACGCTAGACAGTAACGTGTCACACCCAATGCCTAAACATCTGTAGCTTTACCATGTTACTTCAAGGGACCGTTACTATGTATGGTTGTGTATCCAAGCTTGGTGTGAGCTCCTTCTCTTGCCATTACCTTCACAAAGTGCACATGCACTACCTTTTGTTTATAAAGAACCAACTTCTCCTTTATGGTTGTGTTCCTGCTGTGTTTATGTGCTTTGAGAACGACACCTTGAGCCAGGAAAGTTGTATCGTAAAAATTTGACAGGTTACTATAAGGAGGGGGCTCTTCATGATGCTCGTGTTCATTAGATAGAGAATAGATGGCAAGGGCACTGCATGTAATGATTCATGCAATGGTAATATTTTTCCACTTTTTCGTTTTATACACATCATCATGCCCTGCTAAAGAAAAATAATGTTTGGAGGAGGTAGAACTGGCATTGATAGAAGGTGCGAGCCTTGTCCTGAGAATAGTCAGAAACAATTGAGATCACATTGCCTACGACATTGCAAACCCTTCGTCCATTCTTTGTCATAAACACTTTTAAACTTCAAATGGTATTGAATTACCTCTGAGTGCCCTTGCCAATTCTTCTGTGCACTAGACAAGATCTAGAACAAGAAAAATGGCTTCGTATTAATAAAAGCAACATAGGAAGGAGTTGTTCTGTTACCTTGGTTATTGGGAATTATTTCTACTCTGTCGTGTTACCAGACACCCACGCCACTGTAAGTTGTCCTCAGATTGATTCCAATCACCTTCCCTTTGGTACTAGCCATCGTTAGGATTTGTGATTGCATCTTTAACTGGTAATTTGGCATTGAGCGACGTATTTTGAACAGGGGATTGAAAGGATGTGATATTTGTCTGTGATTGGTGCATTGTGCTCTATCTCTCAGATTGCTTCATCGCACTCCACCAATGATATTTTCTCCTGGTCCTAAGTACTCTACTACTAATCGATGGCGCCCTAGACTATAGGTTGGGATTGCAGCTGGAAAAATCCCTCTCGGAAGTGGCTCAAAGGCGTGTTGCTCCACCCACCATTGTCATTGGCTTCAACGTAGTTGGTGGGAAGAAATTATGGTCGTGTTAACGACTAAAGTGCTTGGGAAGAACCACTGTGGATCCGCCTTCGTCTTGCACGAAATCTCGTAGCACCACAACTCATTGAGGTACTTAGAGTAACGATGTTCATTCCACACCCTCGACTATATAAACTTTCAATGCCAACGCCAACGCCAACGCCACTAGTAGCTCTGAGAATGCCTTCATGATTTAGACAGAGAAAACACCAAACCAATCGACACATCAGAGATTGATTAACATTGAAATCCGGCCAAAATAGAAGCACTACAATATCTCTGCTACATCAAACTCTGCTTACACCACTTATGAAGCCAAGAATCTCGTGGAATCCTGGTTCTTTGAGATCATTATCTACTGTCTCGTTGAGGGGATTCCTGCGTTGTGCTAAAGATCGGGCAACCAGCTAAGATGACTCGAGTTTATTTATTCCACAATGTTATTGGTGGTGCTAGAGACAAAGATCTCGACCAGATTAATCAAGCAGTGAGATCTCGACCAAATCTCGGCTAGTTTCTAGATCAATCTAAACAATTCACATAAAATCAAGCAGAATCACATCTAAACCATTCACACCATGACTAAAGTTTATCTGTTCATTAGATGAGATGGCAATGTATTTTTGCTAAAACTGCCAGAACAATATCTAATGCCTAGCATCTCTTTTTATTTGCAAATTATTAGAAAAATGGGGTGGCTCGTACAACACCACTTAAATAAAAAAAATTGAAATTTTTTTCAACGTTGCTTTTTTATTATGTCCTATCTATATTTATTATTATTATTATTTATTATTATTATTATAAATATATTTTCAAAATCTAGTATAGAAACTAATTAAAATTCTATGCAGTAAAATTATTTCTAAAAAAAAATGACATTCTAGATTGAAAACTAATCCCTATGTATGCCTTCCCTCACAACAATGCCAAAATGTAGAGGTAATTTAATTGCTTAAATTCCTTAACATAAATTATCAACCCGGGGGTCCGTGGACTTGCAAGGCACACATGCAGCATATGTGCTAGAGATCTATTTCCAATTTCGAAAGAGAAATCTTAAATCTATTAAATGAAAAATGACAATTGACATAAAAATAAATCTTTTTCTAGAAAACAATAAATCACACCACACACTTCCGGAAGTAGAAATCATCTGCGAGAATTGAAAGCACACATTTGCATGAATTAAAATGCTATGATAAAACGAAAGCACACATTTATATGAATTAAAATGCTATGGTAAAACAAACGTGCAAAATGGAAAATCACACTCTATTGAAAATGAAAAGGAACATGATAAATTCACAAATTACATTTGAAAAAAAAAAAGATCTACAATTATCAAGTCAAAATCTATGCTACAAACTTACTATTAACTTATCTTATTACATCCTCACATTACATCTCCTTCCATGATTCCAAATCCCCCCAATATTACAAGTTTTACATTATAAAGTCTTCCTCTTTTCTCCCTTCTCATGAAAGGAGAATGTTCTCTTATTTATACAAAAATTAAACAACTACCTCATTTATTGTGATCCACCATTCTCTCCTTAAATCCATAAAAGTCTCAATCAATTAGACACATATCCATGATTTTTCTCTATGAGATATGTTTGACTCCTATTCCAAATATCCTTCCAATCTTGAAGAGAATTCGAAATTGAACCTTGGAGGCCACATAAGAGTGTCTTGGAAGCTTCCAAATCACCTACACATGTTACCAAACTCATTCCACCTTTAGGTGTAAGTAAATACATGTTATTTTTCTAACTTATAATCACAAATTCACTCTAAATACTTAAAACTAATAACTTTGGAAAATACAAATATGAACCCATATGGTAATGAAAATGGAGGTTAACGTAATGACAAGGTGATGAAATGAGGCAATAAAGTGGGAATGAAGGTGAAAGTGTATGGCATTATGAAGACATTTTAGAGGCCCAACATACTCCCCCACTGAAGTTATTGCATGTCCTCATGCAATCTTTTGCATTGATCGTGATTTGATCTTTTGAATTGTCTTGCTTCTATATGAACTTTGGTTGATGTTGATTCTTCTTTATGCTTTGCATAATCATTTGATAACTTTGTTCCTTTTGCAAAGCGTTCTTTTGAAAAACATTTGATTGCATCATATTACTTTTGTTGGTTCTTGTGTGGCAACCAAATTTTATTAGTATTGTTTCTTGTGTAATAATACTTTTCTCATTTCTGTGTTGCATGAAAAGAATTTTGAAATCATTTGACAGTATTAAAAAGATCGTTCCTTAAGCCTCTGCCAAATCTAGCCTAGCTATGTGAATACCTACTACACAAGACACAAATTTGATTAAAATACAACTAAGAAATATTTCCTTGCCCTATTAGATTTAATACATTGGCATATTCATCCAAAAGACCTCTTAAAAATGGTTTTAATGGTTTTTGGGTCTAATTAATGTTGCTTGGACCTTTGGATATTATATTGAAGCCTCTCAAGGTAACCTTCAAGGATTTTGTCTTCTGGTTGTGTCATTTTAAATATTTCTTCCAGCAGATCATGGGCCTTACAATATTCTTGATATTTTTTCAGAAATACACTCCTCATTCCATCCCATGTTCTAATGGTATTCCCTCCCAACCCCATGAACCAATGTAAAGTTGCATCCTTAAGGGTTGTTGGGAATAATTTAAGTTTATTGGCGTCGAAAGAGTAATCATAGGTATTGCATAAAATATCAAACTTGAAGAGAAATGCATCAAGTTCCTCGTGAGTCTTACCATGAAAGTGTGGGAGGACAGAGGAAGGAATATTCTTTATCTCCATTGTAGCATTAGGGTCCACAATGAGAAACCTAAAAATGACCTCTCAATTTGCACTGGTTCCACCATGACCTTCACCATTTTCATTAAATACCTTATTTTCATTGATTTCCATCTTGTTATTTCCAAACAGACTAAACTTGGTATCTAACAATCAAAATTGAGGATATCTTATTATTGGATCTATCTTTTTTTCCACTCAACCACAAAATGAGAAACAATTGTAGAGGTTGCTTTCTTATCTCCTATTGGCTAAGATATCCCTAAGTTATTGTCTCCAAAATCTAAGGGTGATGTTCCAGCCTGGTTAGTTTGAGTTTGTTTGGAATGTTTACCTACAACCAGTCCAACATCACAAAATGGGCTTCCAGAGATATCATACGTGGCTCTACCCTTCTTAGGTTTAGGACCCTCACCACTAGTCAGACATGTTAGTTTTTGGATGATATGGTAGCATCAGATAAGTGTTATAGTCTCGATTTGTGTCTGAGAGGATAAGGAACACAAGATCTCCAAAATCTAGAAAAGGTTTCGTGAGATAAGCTTGTGAAATGCCTTAATTAAATTAATTAGCCATCATTTAAATAAATTCCTAAGTCTAACTTGGGAAAAATGGTTAATTAAAGGGAATTAATTGACGAGATCGACTTATGCTCTAGAGACTTCCATAAAATGGCTTGGATCAAGTCTAAGATAATCATAGCCATTGATCACAATTAGATCTTGGTCATTGATGCTCCAATGAGAGATTATAAGAGCAAGTCGATGGGATGGATAAAGAAACAAGAGGGAAACAGAGTTAGCAAAGGCAGGTAGAGCCACCTAGTTGCAGTGATTCAGCAAGGGCGCAGTTCAAGCCAGAGAGAGAGCATTAGAGAGATGGAGAAGTAGAGGATTGGAAGAAGAGATTTCTCGGGGTTTTCCAGTGATACTCCCGTGTCATATTAGCAGGAGACAGGAGGTTGAATTATCTGCAGAAGAGGCCACAAAAGCTAGTGCAAACTACCAAAAACCCTAGTGTGACTTACCAAATAGAGGTCATTTTAGTTGCTAGAGGTTGGAGAGATCATCTAGGTGGCATAAAAAAAAAATTCAGAGGCAAAGGGAGGTTGGAAGACTTACCAGGAGTAAGATAGTAGGAAGTGTGAGTTATTTCCAGGCCAACAATGTGCATTTATGGAGGAGTGCAAGCAAACCAATGGAGGCCGAGTTGATTTGCAGAGGGAGAAAATTATCTCCTAGAAATTTTGTGAGTGTATTTGTCGAAGGATGGGAGAGAGAGTTAGCCAAGGCAGATCGAGCTACCCAATTGTAGTGATTCAGCAAGGGTGCAGTTAAGGTCAGGGAGAGAGCATGAGAGGGAGGTAGAAGCAGAAAATTGGAGAAAGATATTTCCAAAGGTTTTCTAGTGATTCTTTAACATCAGATTGGCAGGAAATAGGAGGTCAAATTATCTGTAGAAGAGGTCAAAGAAGCTACTGTGAGCAGTGATAAATCCCAGTGAAAGTCATTAGAGAGAGGTCGTTTCAGTTGTCGAAGGCCGAAGAGATCATCTAAATGGAAGAGTGGATTTTTCCAAAGGCAAAGGGAGATTAGACGGCTTACCAGGAGCCAACTAGTAAGCAGTGCGAGTTATTTCCATCCCAACAGTGTGCATTTCTAAAGGAGGTTGAGTAAATTTGCAGAGGGAGAAAATTTTCTCCTAGATATTGTGCCTGTGTATTTGTTAGATATTTCCAGTTGAGCATCCATATTATTGTACTCTCCATATTTGTTGCATAATAAAATAAACACTCATCTGCTACATGTGTTTTCCCTTCGGGATTTTTCCGGGGACTTTTCAATCCAAACTAATTATGTCAATTTTATCAGTCGAAGTTTATTTTTTCGTTGCATTTTTATGATGAAGATTGCAATTGTGAATTATTACTTATTTGTCGTAAACAAATAAACTACTAATAGTTAGGAGAATAATATCTAGTAATTGCAATTGTCCATTTTTCACAATACATATTTAAAAAGAAAATTTGCATGAAAAAAATTAAAGACCATAAATCAACCTGTTGTCTTTTAATGATGCTAACTCAATGTCGCAATTACTACTAAAGAACCACACTAAAAGAAACTAGTCATGGTAAAAGTAAAGGGTCAAGCCTCACTAGTGACCAACACAACAGAGGCACATCTTAAAAAAACAACACAAATTATTACCTCCAGTGCAGGAAAAATCCAATCAGAAATTCAGATTACCACAGTCTTGTCCCTTAGTGCCTTTCTGACAACGATGCCAAAATATTCAGTTCTATATATAATAGGTTAATGTTCCAACGTTTAATATTTCAATCTAGGGTTTCGTAGGCTTTAAGGCACAACACAGTATATGCTAGAAGAAGACCTCAGGAATTTGCAAACCACTCTCTATCTAACTAGGCAAGCTACTCAATCAACACTTTCAGCTTCCACAAAACAAATCAGTCTCTTGAATTCAATTCAATATGCAATCTTAATGACATTATTCATTAAAAAATAACATAGCTAATGACCACTAGGGTCTTTTGACTCTAGCTCCTTCTAGGCTTAAAGACTCAAATTTTGTCTCAGTTGTCTAAATGAAAATAGAATCAAGAACCCTCATAATTTATGCATTGTTAAAGCAACATAAGGTAGAGATATTACTCATAACTCCTCCCTAGTGTCTAGATCAATGATCTAAGGGACAAAACGTTGAATATGTTGTTACAACATCAAAAGAGAAAGGATTTCAAACTTAATCAGATTCTCCTTCCCAACACATTCCAAAAATAACTTGATTAAATAATGATAAAAAGGCAGTGAATATAGTCTCAAATATTTGCAAATTCCTAACTATAAAAGCACTCCGCATTAATGCAAATATTCTTTGAAAGAAAAAAGCGCAATTGGTAGTATCAAAACCCGCTCCAACAAACCATCAACTTGATATGAATGAAAGTAATGTATTTTTTAATCAATCAATGTAATGAATGCAAAGACGTGATATATGTTTGCTCGGATCTAATGTTTATTTCTCCATTCAAGAATACCCGTGTGTGTATAAATATTCTTAACATAAGGCCGATTCAATGTTAACTCCAGTAAATATGAAATATCTATGAAAGATGTTATGTTACCAATGCCATAAGCACGCAAAAAATAACAAAGTCAAGAATAGATTTTGTGTGAATGGCCTGCAATCAAGATTGTTCAAAACACATTTGTTTAATCTTCAATTGAAGCTATATAATACTTCACTTTTGGACTGTGTTTCTTTACAAAATATTCACCATATAAATTTTTCTTATAAGAAACAGAGTAACACATGCATTACTAACAAAATATCAATGGCATTTGGCTCACTCCTGTAACAGCCCTAGTTAAAAATCCATCTAAAAATATATATAAGACCACAGTCATGGGACACATATTCCAAGATTAATGGCAGGCAAAACATCCTAGTGGGTGTTCATTTTGGTTATTATGGCTAAGGAAGTTGGCAAAGACAATGACAAAGGCTTTGGAAAGGCAAGAGGCATTTTGGCACATTTATTTACAAAAATAATAGAAATTAGGAGAAAAGGAAGGTGAAAGGTCACAAGTTGCATGTGAGGAGGAAATTGAAGGAAAATAATGGAATATGAAGAAAATAGAGGACTAATTGATAAAAAGGCTTCTAAGCATCAGTTGTAAGCTTTTGCTCAACATTGGACCAAGAAAGGCAAAGGAGGCAAAGAGAAAGCATAGATCAAGCAAGGAAGAGCAGGATCAAGCAGCTACGACATGATTCTTTGTAGGTATCGATTTGCATGTGTGTTTTCCTTGCTAAATTTGGTATGCATGGTATTGCATGTGGTTCTTTGTTGTCACAACATGGGTTTTTCCAGGAGTGACAGTGTTTTCGACCTAGCCTTTCCATTTCCAGATAACCGTGGTGTGATGGAGTTCTCATGTTTTGGTTGAGCTGGATTGTCGGATGGATTCAAAGCTGAGTGAGGTGGATCTCCGAAAACGAAGAACACATGACCTAGTGATCCCTAAATCAAATTGTGGATTGCAGTAAACCATTGGCATAGTGACCCCTGAACTAGACTGTGGGTTTCGGTAAAGCCTGGTATTGTGTACCTCGGTGGGCCTAAGAATCCTTGACTGGTGAATGGCGGGATATATGGTAAAGCCTAGAGGTGGTTTCCCTTGATTAGGCCTAGGAATCCTTGTCGATGAATGACGGGTGTACGATAAATCCTAGAGGGTGCTATCTCGATTTAGGGCCTAGTGATCCCTGGATCGGACTATGAATTGCGGTAAAGCCTAAGAGACTAGGGGACAGGAAAATTCCTCACAGTGTAGGTGGAGAAATCTGGTGGCATCCATGCTTGTTTTGGCCTAGTGAGCTGGTGGAGATCATGGTAAAGCCTTTTATTACATGTTTATTGTTTTGGCCTAGTGATTCAGTGTGGATTATGGTAAAGCCTGGTTTCTATTGATGAGGGTGAGGTGGTTTACCCTCAGGATGCCCTAGTTGGTTCTTTTGGTTCAAGTCCCACATTCATGCTTGGAATATGGCATGGGAGTGAATGACTGAAGAGAGAATTGGCTCAACCATTCTATGGTCAGGTGGAACATGGTAGTCCCATACTGAGTTGGATTTTGCATTCATTAATAAGAGGTGCTTGTTTCAAGGGGAAATATTTGCGATGAAAAGTTGTTCCTATCATATAGACATGTTTTTCACTCATTTCCAAAGTTTCAAGCACTATCGCATAAGTGTCACCACTTTCGTCGTAAAGTATATCTTTTATTTCACACTTGGTAGGAATTTTCATAAAAGTTGTTGCATTGAGGAAGGCTTGTTTTTCATGCGTTTTGAGTGTTCCTTGTCATGTTGTCAAGTGATCTAAGAATGAGGATGCTAAGAATCTCTCTTTTTATTGTTTTTATCTCACTATCCAACAACACATAGTCCAACCAGGAAAACTCCCCAACCGGGCCACTCAATCTCATTCTAACTAGCCCGAACTATGCACTACACAGTCTCAACCCTCTAGCAGCATCCTTGTCCCTTGGCATTACACAATGCACAATCTCTTCCTTCTAGGATTGCGCACTGTGCAATCACAATGCTCGAATGCAACATCTGACCTCCAAAACTGCATAATTTCTCTCTCTTGCCCGATCAATACTACACATTATGCAGTCTCAAGGCTCAGGACTCATCCCTGAGCTCCTGAACTATGCAATCACCTAGCCTCCTTGCTTCCTAGAACCACGAAGTGGGAAAAATCAAGGCTCAAGCCTCTACCCCAAGTCCTAGAGTCCCTCAATTGTGTAGTCCCTCTACCCAAGCCTCAAGAACTATGCATGGCACAGTCCCAAGGCTCAAGCCTCTAGGCAGTCCTTGAGTCCCTCAACTGCACAATGCCTTGGCCTTTGTCCTTCCAGAACTGCGCAGTGGAAATCTTCAAGCCTCAAGCCCCAACCTTGATCTCTTAAGCCCATCAACTGCGGAATCTCTTGAACTTGACCATACTAAACTACACATTCTGCAATCTCAAGCCTTAGTCCCAAACCTTGGCCTCTATGACTGTGTAATCCCTTAGTTAGTCACTCAACCTACCACCAGTTCCAACCTTAATAGGTGAGTTCATGAAATATGTTAGTTTAGGTGTTTTTGTATTGATGTTGGCCCGTCATGAATGGCTTTCAGTTGCAAGGATATTATCTTATCATGAGAGGATGATGATGGAGGAAAAGGAGAAGGGGACCATGCTAGAAGACACATATGAAGCTAAAGGGATAAGATGATCATCAAGTGAGAAGAGAAAGGGACACCAAATTACAATAGAAGATCAAAGATTAGGACCACATGAAGGCTCCATCTGATTCACAACCCTTTGGGGGGTGGATATGAAGAACAAAGCATATATATCATGAAGATGAAGCATTTCATATCTCTTATTGAATACAAAGTAGCAACAAAGAGTGGCTTGACATTTCCATGTCATCATTGTCATGTCATGTCACAAGTCATCATGTGGCACATCATTTGTGGATAATGTAAATTCTATATTGGAAAATGTAGTGTAAAGTGGAAGTCCAAGAGTCATCCATGTAATGTGAAAAGTCATGTGGGAGTTAAAAGGTCATAGAGAAGTCAAACATTCATAAGGGTAGTCCAAGAGTCATATGGGAGGTGAATGATTACCACATTTATTACATATACACCCTCATTGTACAAGAAAAACACTTTTCACCTTGGCTCCTCTTACTAGGCATTGGAGAGGAAGATAGTTGTTTTATAGGAGCAAGGGACTGCTCTAATGCTCCATTATTGGGGATAATGGTGTTCATTATCTTGATGTATCTTGGAACTTTTATTTAATTCAGAAGCTCATTGAGCCAACACACTTTCATGCATATGTTGTGAATATTGTAAGACTTTTCTTTGAATGTTTGTGATGTATGTTGTTTCGCATTTGTACTAAGGAAATTGAACTATTTCGATGGATTTGGTACTTATCTTGTTAAATGTGTGTTGTATTTGCTTTAACAATTGTTTCTTCCTTATGAATTGATCTGAAAATGGAAGGTACTTGAAAAAGGGTGCAAGGTATCCATTTTCATTTATGTAAATGAGTGCAAAAATACTCCAAGTTTAAATCTGAAAATGTGAGAACTTCTTATTTCTAATATAGAGATAGACTGTAGGGGCATTTACTGGATATGTCACCTCTAAAGAGAGGATGAGATCAAGAAGCTACCTGGTCCTCTATAGACTCTACCTAAAGAAATAATAGAGGTAAACACTCAGATTTAATTAAAAAAACCTTACTTCAACTTGACGTTATGCAGAATTCTAGCTTGAAAGAGGTGTATGTCTTTTCTTCTGTTTATGCGTTTTAAGTTTATTTGTTTTTGCTGAAACTTAACATATATATCAGCAACATAATTCAACCATAGAATATCAAAACACAACAGTAATATAATAATGGAGTTCACCCCAACTCTTGGACTACATCTCCTTTGAGCTTCGTCAACATGACTAGACTCTTTGGGATTAAGGTAATTAACTTCTTTTGCAAGCTCCACACTTAACCACAATGAATACAAAAATGATTCAAAGGGCTGAGAATACCATTTTAAATCCCTTTAATGGCTGTCCAATTCCTGTAAACAGCTTATGGCTTCATAAATACACATCCTTTTGTCGGTGCACTAAGCTTCTTTGAGCTTCTAAATGGCACAAACTCCCTCAGATTCCTGATTTTGTCACTAAAACCACTAATTTGGTATCCAATAATGATCAGACACCAAATACAAACTGATTAATTGCTTACATCAAGCACAACATCCACAAAAATGGCTCTCCTCCACGGTTTACTAAGGGCTGCCCATGACTTCACATCAACTTCTCGAGCTATATAAGTACTCCAATGGTTCTGAAACTACTACTAATGAATTCAGAAGGTCGAATACAACAGAAATAGGCTTTTGTTTCACCTCAAATAGATGAAACCTAGCCCAGCACAACTCAATCACTGAAATGGCCCTAATGGCCCTGAAAGCTTCCTTGAAGCTAAACAGTGAGAAGAAAGCCTAAACAGGAAAACTAAGCTGTAGAAATGGACTAAGAGCGTATGAAACAGTCAAAATAGACCTTTGTTTCACCTTCAATGGCTGCACACATTCCAATGCAGCTCCCAAACTGATATGGCCCTTGTGGCTCTTGGAACTTCCACAAAGCAAAAACACCTGCAAATGACCTCTGTTGGCTATGAAACATGTGCCAGTGGATTTAGAAGGTCGAAGAGACCCATAAAAAAAAGATGATATATATAATATATATAGTATATAAAAATTAAAATAGTCCCAAAAGGCCTTTCCTAGCTAAAGTTATGCCCTATTTACTCCAACTGCTAGTTGGCCCCTAAAAGCACTCCAGCGAACTTTAGATAACTGCAGTTAACTTTAGTATTCCGCTTAATTTGGAGGCAGCCCGCCAAATTTGGCCGAAACCACCGGGCGGACTATTAGTTATAGGGACCACTGTTAGTTATTTCCCACGACTTCACATCAACTTCTCGAGCTGTAGAAGTACTCCAATGGTTCTGAAATTGCTGCTAATGAATTCAGAAGGTCGAATGCAACAAAAATAGGCTTTCGTTTCACCTCAAACAGATGAACCTAGCCCAGCATAACTCAATCACTTAAATGGCCATAGTGGCCCTGAAAGCTTCCTTGAAGCTAAATAGTGGGAAGAAAGCCTAAACAGGCAAAATGAGCTGTAGAAATGGACTAAGAGCATATAAAACAGTCAAAATAAACCTTTGTTTCACCTTCAATAGTTGCACACATCCCAATGTAGCTCCCAAACTGATATGGCTCTGGTGGCTCCTGGAACTTCCACGAAGAAAAAACACCTACAAATGACCTCTGTTGGTTGTGAAACCTATGCCAATGGATTTAGAAGGTCGAAGAGACTCACAATAAATAAATTAAAAAAATCGTCTCAAAAGGCTTTCCTAGCCAAAGTTATGGCCTATTTACTCCAACTGCTAGTTGGCCCCTAAAAGCACTCCAGCTAACTTTAGATAATTGTAGTTAACTTTATTATTTCGCCTAATTTGGAGGAAACCCGCCAAATTTGGCTGAAACCGCTGGGTGGACTGTAGTTATTGGCTGCCAGAACTCGAATATTCTAAAGAATATTCCAAAGGATTTTATTTATTTATTTATTTATTTTCAAAAAATGGAGGATATTGGGCGATTTTCATTTTGGCATAACTTCTGCATACGGAGTCCATTTTTTGAGCCATTTGCAGCACCGAATCATGAGGACGATCTCTATCCGGTCGTTTAGGTTCGAACCAGTTTAAATCTGAAAATGTGAGAACTTCTTATTTCTAATATAGAGATAGACTATAGGGGCATTTACTGGATATGTCACCTCTAAAGAGAGGATGAGATCCAGAAGCTACCTGGTCCTCTATAGACTCTACCTAAAGAAATAATAGAAGTAAACACTCGGATTTAATTAAAAAAACCTTGCTTCAACTTGACGTTATGCAGAATTCTAGCTTGAAAGAGGTGTATGTCTTTTCTTCTGTTTATGCGTTTTAAGTTTATTTGTTTTTGTTGAAACTTAACATATATATCAGCAACATAATTCAACCATAGAATATCAAAACACAACAGTAATATAATAATGGAGTTCACCCCAACTCTTGGACTACATCTCCTTTGAGCTTCGTCAACATGACTAGACTCTTTAGGATTAAGGTAATTAACTTCTTTTACAAGCTCCATACTTAACCACAATGAATACAAAAATGATTCAAAGGGCTGAGAATACCATTTTAAATCCCTTTAATGGCTGTCCAATTCCTGTAAACAGCTTATGGCTTCATAAATACACATCCTTTTGTCGGTGCACTAAGCTTCTTTGAGCTTCTAAATGGCACAAACTCTCTCAGATTCCTGATTTTGTCACTAAAACCACTAATTTGGTATCCAATAATGATCATACACCAAATAACCCGGATGCGGGTGATTTCAATGAACATTAATACGCGTGCAATGAGGCCACGCGCAGGCAGCTGGGGGCAGGTGGCAAGGTATGAAATTCGAATTGATATAAGCGCCGAGGTGACGGGCATTGAAAGAAATTTAATGCAGGTGCAAGGAATAGGTACACAGGCGGAGGAGGAAAGAGGAATAAACCAGGGAAGTATGAAGAATGTTCGAGTGTATTCAGACAGTGCAGAGGCGAGCCGATTGACAGAGGAAGGTGCAGTTGATGTTTGGCATTGGACTGAGCTTGCCAACAGAGGTGATTCTTGGTGGTTCGCTTTGCAAAAGAGGCTGAAACGTCCTCAGGAGAAGCCTCCCTGGCCTAGCACCTATGGCTTGAAGGTAAGTGCAACGCACTCCCCTCCTGTTTCGATAGATACACTTCCTTCTGCGACAAAGGCTTGGGGGCGAAACAGGTCTACAATTGAGTTATTTGTGAATGATTTGGGGAGGAATTTGGCAGTGGGAAGGCTCAGAGCAAGGGTCTGCATTCCATCTAGCGAGAATTCCGCCAATTCTCAGTACACAAGTGTTCCTTCGTTGTTGGGGAGTTGGACCAGCACGCCGAATACACTGAAAATGGCGCCCCGACTCAAAGCGACTCCAAGAAGGGGCCGAAATGCGGGCTACAGGGGAGGGACGGGGGGTAGAGGTAGGTCGCCTCCACGACGAATTTCACCGATAGCTGTGGCTTACCCCTCTAACCAAGCTTCTGAAGAGTCTGAATCTTCGCTCAACAACTCAGTTCAAACAGCTAAATTTCGCTTCAAGAGCAGGCTACACAAACCAATAGTCACGGCTATGGTCACGGTTATTTTCTCCGAAGAAGAGGAAGAGCAAGCCAACTCTAAGAATTCAGAGAAGGAACACTCCCCTATCCCTCTGGAAGACTCATCGCAGGAGGAGGATACCATTAGTGCTCAGTCTGCTTCTACGGACCAGCCTCCCTCTCCCAGGATTACTACAGTCCAGCGTCAGCTGGAGGATCATAGCATTAGCCATATGATTGAGGGGACGGAAGTGAAAGCTCAAGGAACGGCGGGACCTCAGCAAGGTATGGCTCAGTCAGACAAGGCGAAGAAATGGCCGGATAACACCTATCCTAATCTGTTGCAGCTAAGGCTCCCACCAGGCGTCAAGCCTACGGATGTTCAAGACGGTCTGATGGTGACGTGGGAACGTGTTTCGCACGAGGAGAAGGATCATGGCGATGATGAACCCGGGTAAAGACCATACAGCGCTTGGAGCTCCCAGGCACATCAAGACTCTCTGCATGGCGACATCTAGTTAGCGGTCTAGGCTAGCAATTTTGAGCTGTCTCGTTAATTGTCCAGTTTTAAGTATGACATGTCTATGTAATCTGGTTGTAAGCTTTTTTGGATTTCTGCTCTAGACTCACAAATTAGGCATATGGTTGTAAGAGCAGAAAACAATATCAGTTCAGTAATATTTTCTTGACAGAGAGAGATTCATGACTCTCTCAGAGGGTAACTCCTCTCTGTAAATATCTTTTTTCTTTTTAATATATATAGAATAGACTTTACCCAGAGAAAAAAATAAAAATAAAAATAAAATAAATAAAAATTAAATAAATAAATAAAATAATAAATTAAAAATAATTAATAAATAAATAAATAATAATAAATATGATAATATTAAAAAAAAAATTAAAAAAAAAAAGACAAAAATGATTCAGACACCAAATACAAACTGATTAATTGCTTACATCAAGCACAACATCCACAAAAATGGCTCTCCTCCACGGTTTACCAAGGGCTGCCCACGACTTCACATCAACTTCTCGAGCTATAGAAGTACTCCAATGGTTCTGAAACTACTGCTAATGAATTCAGAAGGTCGAATACAACAGAAATAGGCTTTTGTTTCACCTCAAACAGATGAAACCTAGCCCAGCACAACTCAATCACTGAAATGGCCCTAGTGGCCCTGAAAGATTCCTTGAAGCTAAACAGTGAGAAGAAAGCCTAAATAGGAAAAATTAGCTGTAGAAATGGACTAAGAGCGTATGAAACAGTCAAAATAAACCTTTGTTTCACCTTCAATGGCTGCACACATCCCAATGCAGCTCCCAAACTGATATGGCCCTAGTGGCTCTTGGAACTTCCACAAAGCAAAAACACCTGCAAATGACCTCTGTTGGCTATGAAACATGTGCCGGTGGATTTAGAAGGTCGAAGAGACCCATAAAATAAAATAAAAATAAATAAATAAAAAAATAAAATAATAAAGTAATAAAATAAAATAAAATAAAATTAGTCCCAAAAAGCCTTTCCTAGCTAAAGTTATGCCCTATTTACTCCAACTGCTAGTTGGCCCTTAAAAGCACTCCAGCGAATTTTAGATAACTGCAGTTAACTTTAGTATTCCGCCTAATTTGGAGACAGCCTGCCAAATTTGGCCGAAACCACCGGGCGGACTATTAGTTATAGGGACCACCGTTAGTTATTGCCCACGACTTCACATCAACTTCTCGAGCTGTAGAAGTACTCCAATGGTTCTGAAACTGCTGCTAATGAATTGAGAAGGTCGAATGCAACAAAAATAGGCTTTTGTTTCACCTCAAACAGATGAACCTAGCCCAGCATAACTCAATCACTGAAATGGCCCTAGTGGCCCTGAAAGCTTCCTTGAAGCTAAACAGTGGGAAGAAAGCCTAAACAGGCAAAATGAGCTGTAGAAATGGACTAAGAGCATATAAAATAGTCAAAATAAACCTTTGTTTCACCTTCAATGGTTGCACACATCCCAATGTAGCTCCCAAACTGATATGGCTCGAGTGGCTCCTGGAACTTCCACGAAGAAAAAACACCTACAAATGACCTCTGTTGGTTGTGAAACCTATGCTAATGGATTTAGAAGGTCGAAGAGACTCACAATAAATAAATAAATAAAATCGTCTCAAAAGGCTTTCCTAGCCAAAGTTATGGCCTATTTACTCCAACTGCTAGTTGGCCCCTAAAAGCACTCCAGCTAACTTTAGATAACTGCAGTTAACTTTAATATTTCGCCTAATTTGGAGGCAACCCGCCAAATTTCGCTGAAACCGCTGGGTGGACTGTAGTTATTGGCTGCCAGAACTCGAATATTCTAAAGAAAATTCCAAAGGATTTTATTTATTTATTTTCAAAAAATGGAGGATATTGGGCGATTTTCATTTTGGCATAACTTCTGCATACATAGTCCATTTTTTGAACCATTTGCAGCACCAAATCATGAGGATGATCTCTATCCGGTCGTTTAGGTTCGAACCAGTTATGAGCACTTTCATTTTTGAGCATTTTTCGACACTTGGTCTTGAGCTCCTGATCACATATTTCACTGATTGATCAACGATTCATTCTTATGTATGTGCTTATGTACCTTCTAGATTAGTATTATTACTTGTCTTTAAAGGGCTCACTTTTCTCCCTCCTTTCGGTAGAAGGACCTTGATACTTTCTGTAGTGGAACATTTCACAAGGCATACTCACTTGTTGATCCGAAGATACCTGTGTATTACTCTCTTGTGCTGAACTTTGTAGCCAAGGCAAATCTACAACAATACATGGTAGCTAGACTGATATCCCAGATGGGGCTCCTACTCCAAACAATGTGAGGTCTAATTGGGACTTCACATCGGGGAGACCCCCTTGGTTGACAAATTTCTAGCACCATCAACAAAATGGTGCTAAAGGAGGGTTAGATGACAAGTTGTGCCCGTTGCCAATGTTTTGAACCTCTTATCTCAAAGGAATCATCCTCAAATCATACTCTTAGGGTGTTTCTCTAACCTATCCCCTGATAAACCTTTAATCCTTGATCAACCTCTTTATCACTTGTCTCAATTAAAGTTTGATGGTGAGGATGGAACATCCATAACTGAGCACATCTATGATTTTCTTAAATTTTGTGAATATTACGAAATTGATGATAAAGATTTTGCATGTGTCGCTTTCTTCCTCACCCTTGAAGGTTGTGTTAATTGATGGTGTCATACCATACCATCTGCTTCCATCCATTCTTTTCATCATTTCCTCGAGGATCTTCAACAAGCCTTTAATATGTATGATTACCGAGATGTTTATAAAAGAATCAATCAGCTAAGAATGAAGCTTGATGAATCAATTGAGGATTTTTCTAGATCAATTCTTTCACCTCTGTCATGAGTCTCTTGAAGAAGATACAGATTGGGATTTCTTGAAACAAAAGTTTGAGCATTTGGTTCATCCCTCTTTACACGGTGAATCCAAACCACCTGATGTTTCTTCTTCCCCAACTCTTGTAAATTGCGAGACACCTCTAATTTCAGAGGAGGTACCTGTTATTCCTTCTGTTCCATGTCCTCCTTCTTTTCTAGTTCCGATGAGGATGCCTTCTTGCGATGATAATAAAGTTGGTAAATCTACATGTAAATTCCCAATCCATCTTCTCATCTTCCTTCTGCTTTGCATGATTTAGATCCCATGGTGGAAATTCCCAAATGGCTCATGAAGCCTACGGTAAAGACTAATTTCTCCATTTCAAAAGATGTTACTAACACTCATAAATTTAGTTTTGAATCTAATTGGATTTTGTTATCCTCTATCATCTACATGCCATGACTCTTTGTACCATGATTCGCTTAATCAATCTCTTCCACTAGTTAGTTTTCCACACCCTCTTGATTTTCAAGTTGTTGGTCCAAATTGTGATCAGGTTCAAGGTAGTCACTTTATGCAGGTAGAGGAGCAGGAAGGTGAAGATTCTTTCAATTTTCCTCTTTGCTTCATAGTAGCCCAACCCCTAAGTTATGGTTTGGTGTCTTAAACCATATGCTAAGAAATTTATATTGTTTAGGAGATCTAAGAAAAATCCAACCCTTTTAAGCGTTAGTGTAGCCCAACCCCTAAGTTATGGTTTGATGTCTTAAACCATATGCTAATTAATTTTTTAGGGTTTTTTTTGTAAAATGGTCAAAGTTTGAAATTTACGTTATCTAGGAGATACCAAAAAAAATCCAACACTTTTAAGGTTTAGTGTAGCCAGCCCCTAAGTTGTGCTTTGGTATCTTAAACCATAGGGGTTTGGCTACATAATGGTTTATGACACCAAATCACAACTTAGAGGTTGGGTTGCACTAACCCTTAAAAGAGTTGGAATTTTTTTAGTGTCTCCTAGATAATGTAAATTTCAAATTTTGATTGTTTTATAAAACAAAACACTGAAAATTCAATTAGCATATGGTTTAAGACACCAAACCACAACTTAAGGGTTGAGCTACACTATGATTTAAAATACCAAACCACAACTTAGGGGTTGGGTTCCACTATAGTTTATGACACCAAACTATATAACACCAAACCGCAACTTAGGGGCTAGGTTACACTAACCCTTAAAAGGGTTCAATTTTTTTTGGTATCTCCTAAATAACATAAATGTCAAACTTTGAACATTTTACAAAAAAAACCCTCAAAATACATATGGTTCAAGACACCAAACCACAATTTGAGAGCTCAATTACACTATGGTTTAAGCTACCAAACCACTAGGGTTCAACACCCATCTCATGAAGCGCATTCAAAGAGGCCCAGTGCGAGGCATCTCTCTCAAGCTTGAAGAAGAGGAGCGTGAGAGGCTCATGTACTACGTTCTTGATGAATCTGCCATCAAAGTTGATGTTAATGAGGTGGATAAAGAAACCATGGACATGCTTGCTTCCTTGGGAATGGTTGATTTACCCAGAGTTGTCAAGCATGCAAAGCCACTAGTAGGTGGTCATTTGAGACAAGGAGGTGGTTATGTGGGTGGTGCACTAGGAAGGAGATTATAAAATTGTCTTGCTTTAATGTTTACAAAAAAAATGAAGTATATGTTATTTGTGACTGGTGAAAGCATCTCTTGAATCCAATTCTTTAATTAGTTGGGAATAATAGTTTGTAAGATAGAAATCGTTTGATGTTTGATGTGACGTCCTAGTTCGCAGGAGAAACTAATGTTATTTTGATTTAGTTGTAATCAGTATTTATACTAGCCTTAAAATATAATTACACTAGCCTTAAAATATAAGCACTGTATTAATGTGGAACAATGATGGCTGGATCGAATTGGTACATAAGAGAAATGTTAAACACACACTTGGCAGAGAGAGTATGAAAGATAAAACATGAGAATACATTTTTTATTAACAAATGATATGCATTTATAGTACATGGTGTGACCATTGGGTTCCACATCCCAAGATCTCCTGGACTTCGTTAGTCTATTCGGCTTCCACACTAACCCATAGAGGATTAGGTGTCCAACATTCCCCCCCTTAGTCCGAAGGGTTATGTATGAGTCCAAGAAGAGAGCTGTAATACAAAATGTGCAAAAATGCATGGCAGCACTAGGTTGAATGTGCTCTTTGAAATGTTGGTATAAAGGGTAGTGGTTTAAGGATGACCACCAACACTGGAACGCTTAGTGCAATTCCCAAAACTCTTCCAAAACTAACAAGAAGCTGAAGTCTTCTGCTAGAGGAAGTGCTCCTATTGTTTTAAAGAGGGAAACCTTCAACCATGAAAGGGAGGTCTCACCCCACATAAAAGGGAGAACTTCAACCTGAAAAGGGAAGTCTCAACCTATGATGGTTTAAGGATGA
>APFE031147310.1:41793-53258 GCA_000404065.3 Pinus taeda | reverse complement strand
TTTATAAATATTTAGTGTAAATATATTTTCCTTTTACCACACAACAATAATGGTGTAAAAGTATTAATTATTAAATAAGTTTGTTCATTTATTGTATTTATTATTTATAAATTATATTAAAAAGGTGAAGGATTGAATATCTATAAAATTTGAAACTATTAAATATTAATTAAACAAGATTTAATGCAGGGGAATAACACAAGATTTGAACTCAAGACTTGAACCCTACATCTTCATCATGTCCAACTTGTCCAACTTCTCACCCTAATTAGGGGAATAGCACAAGATTTGAACCGAAGAGTTCGGGCTCGGTGAGACTTCATTTCAACGACCATTGACAATTGAGCTACCCTAACCGGACACGATTAACTTTAAGATTGAGTTTCAAAAAAACATATAAATTATTAAATAATTAATGTAAATTGGAAATATTTTATCTTCATAATGGTTGGCGAAAACAAACATGTGTGTGCATTGTCGGATATGTCTAAATGCCTGCTCAGGGTTTTTTTTTCCCAACAACAAAAAACACCCTATCTTTTAAATATTATTAATATATTTTTTTTTTTTAAATATTTTTTTTTACCCATTTAATAAATAAAACATTTTAAAGTTTATTCAGTCCATATTATAAACAAAATAATAATTTATATTTAAATACTGTATTCAAAAAACTTTTTAACAATATAAAATGATATTTATCATCATATAGAGATATAATATTTTAAAATTTTTTTATTTTAAATATTTGCAATTTATTTCCAAACATTTTATATTTAATTATTTTAGGATATTTAAATAATAACTAAAATAAAATATTATAGAGAATCTAAAATATAATATGATATTTAATAATTTCAAATATTAAATGTAATTTTAAATTTTTATTTAATATTTTGTCATTTATTCAACAAACAGCATTTTAATATTTGGATGTTTTAGGATTTATTTAAATATACTAAATAAGATATTATAGAGAGTCTAGAATATAATATAGATTTGAACCTACTAATTTAAGAGAACATGGATTATATTTCTAAATTTTAGTTAAGAAAAACATAAAAAAAAACATAAAAAACATACAAGTTCTTTTCAAACTCTACAAGGACTTAAAACTATTATTCAAATTTCCCAATGATCATTTGGATTCATTGATGAGCCATTAGATTATTAAAATTCTATGCTCTTGTGGATATTTTTATATTGGCCAAATTGGTAGATCCGTTAACCTCGAAAAACACATATTTCCCAATGATCATTTGGATCCATAACACATATTTCCCAATGATCATTTGGATTCATTAGTGGGAAAAACACATATTTCCCAATGATCATTTGGATTCATTAGTGGGAAAAACACATATTTCCCAATGATCATTTGGATCCATAACACATATTTCCCAATGATCATTTGGATTCATTAGTGGGTGTCGAGGTTTATTGAATTCCATGCTTTTGTGGATATTTTTATATTGGCTAAATTGGTAAATTCATTTAAGTAGGGCTAAAAAAACACAACCAATACATATCATTTTCTAAATCAATCTTTGATGAACATGCTTATAAATCCAACCACCTCATATTCTTTGGCCAAGCTAAAACCCTTGCCCCCCTCATCCTTTCCATTCCGCCTAGATCATCCACTAAGCCCTCAAAATCTGGATAACTTTAATCATAAAGATGGATACAAGTTAAGTCATTCTTCGAAGTCTCTTTTTCGAATGCTAAATCTTCAATCTTTAGTGACAAACCCTCCCCCCTCATTAATTTCTTCTTCCCCTCCTTCCAAGAATTTATTTCATGTCATTTAAAAAAACTCAAAGCAATTGAATTCCTTGCTATGTACCTTGTGCTTACAAGGATTACCATTATTATAAGATATTTATGTACCGTGTGCTTACAAGGATTACTATTATTATGAGATATTTATGTTACTTTTAACTTTCCTTTTACGTTAAACCTCCTCCTATATTTTTAGAAGATGTATAAAAACTCTAATTTTAATTGTATTTCATCATCTTGATCTTTAATTTGATTATTGCCTTTCAATTGCACCCATATAAAAACATCCTTACACCCCATTTTACATGTCCATTCCATTCTTTTTGGTACCGTAGTTTTAATTAGTTCAATTTGCTAAACGTTCCAATCTTACTGCAATTCTTTTATATTTTATATTTTTTTCTATATATATATATTTTAATGAAAAATACAATATGTTATCTAGTACCATAAAAAGTAAAATAAAAATCCCGCTGGCATAGGAGACCAGCGTGTCACTAGGCTCTTCCATTACCATGGAATATCTAAGTTCGCAAATAATGTTAGGGAGTGTGGGAGGTAGCGGGTTCGAACTTGATTGACCCATTGAGATAGGGTTCCATGCCACCACCATCCTCAACATTCATCACATTCCCTCAGAATCGCCGCCCATCTTTATCATTTATCCAATTTGTGCCAATCTTTTATACAATTTGTGCCAATCTTTTTTTTATTATCAATTCCACAACCCCAAGGATTTGAACCCCATTCCTATTGATTTCCTAGATTTTTATTTATTGCCAGTGGGTTTCCATCCGGGAGCGCTAGACGATTCAGATCGCACGCCACAGCCTCCCAAAATTTTCGGGTAAGGGGTTATCGAATTTGCTGCGATGGCAGCAGCAGCGGCACCGCGCTACGCACCTCACGATCCAACGCTCCCAGAGCCATGGAGAGTCCTGGTGGATGGAAATACAGGTTATATTTATTACTGGAACCCTGACACGAACGTGACACAGTACGAAAGGCCAGTTCCCCCACAACCCCATCCGCCTCCACTTCCCCCTCCACTTCCTCCTGGCCCTCCGCCAGCTAATTTGGCTCCCTCCACACCCTCCAACCCTGCACTGCATTCTCATGCTCATCCCCATCAATCTGCTTCTGCCGGAGCCCAACAGACAGCCAGATCGGATTTTGTGAATGCTAACAATAATGGAGTAATTCCAGGTCAGCCTAAGGTTTCCCCTGTAATTTCAGGGCAGCCCAATCTTGCTCCTGTAATTCCATGTCAGCCCATGCTCGCTCCTATTCCCATGGCGGCGAGCCCTCAGGTGTGTTCTTTCATCGTTCTTCTGCGCTTACGCCCATTTTCTCTTTAAATTTTAGTTATTTTATCTGTCCGTATGGATTCCACTGCCTTACTGGGATATTTTCTCCTGCAGTTTTCTTGACATTATTTATTTATGATACATGCTTGAAACGAAACTAAAGCTTTTTATTTGTGGTATATTTTAGGCTTTGTTAAGGATCCCGCGCACAAGGCTTAGCACATACAATGTTTTTCATGCAGCCTTTTAATTACTAGGCACAGACGCATCCAAACCCATGTCTGATATTCATCCTTTTTCATGTAGTTTTTAAATTACTAGGGTGCATTTCTAAAGTTCAATTATTTGATAGGGAGTCCGTTTGTGTGAGTTCATGATGTGCATTTCTAAGGTTCACAGCCTCTAAGCGCATATCAAGCCGTGTTTAGATGGGCCTATTATGGTGCAGATAGTCAATGCACCTTCCGGACTCTAGATTCAATGCACAGTTACCCATATACAGAGGAATGAAGAGTTGTCCTATCCTCACTTCCATCTGTGTTGCAGAATGCACCTCACTTCTATTGATTTTGAGATAACTTTAATTATGTCATCTTAGTGTTTGCAAGCATTTATAATTGAAACATTTTTCTTATTAACTGCAACGGGGAAATTTATATCAATAAAAACTGCAGCCTCAGTTGCATTAAGATTACATCACAGTACTGTTTCACAAGTTTTCAAACCAGATTCTAAACAATCTGGCTTTGTCTTTAAATAAAACTACCCAATAATTCTCGATGCTTTATATTTCAACAACCTTAATAAACATGATAAATAGCAAAAGGCATAATGGCTAGTTATTTCTTCTAGATCTGTACTCGAGGATCAGTATCTTCCTTCATGACTTGCATGTCTTCGATGAGCTGGTGCACCATTTCCTTGTCTCCACCCAAGTTGAATTAACTGAAAGTCCTTGATTAGAGGCGGATTGATTATCTTCCTTCATGACTTGCATGTCTTCGGCGAGCTGGTGCACCATTTCCTTGGCTCCACCCAAGTTGAATTAACTGAAAGTCCTTGATTAGTGGCAGATTGATCTGCCTCTGATTGAGGGTCAGGTTTATTAAAAGATTGTATTGTGCTTCCAATAGAGCCAACTGCTTCTTGATTTCCACTAGAGACTTCATAATGTTTGCTATCTAGTAAGTGACCTGTTGTTCTCTCCCTGGAATTTTTCAACTGACAAAAGAGCAAGGCTTTGTTGCAGTGGATATGTTCCTCATGACTTTTGGGGACTCTACAAATTTCTTGGAGCTCTAAAAGATCCATTGGGAATTCGCACTTGAGCTATATATCCTACTAATTTTGGATACATTACTATGTCAGAATGAGCCCTTGAAATCTTGAATGCACCGAGAATGAGTTCCTTGAATGAGACTGTAAAAATTCTCTTGCAAAGCAGATGATGCTTCCCAAAAAGCAAATTAAATAAATGGGATATATGAAAAGGAGAAACCAAAGTAAGTCTTAGTTCTCCAATAAAGCACGAGATGGCCTGAGTGCACAAATGTCCTTTTTTGTGGATAAGACTTTAAGAAGGGGGCTACCGTCCTTTTTTTTTGGATGACTCTAAGGAGGGGGCTCCCGTCCTTTTTTGTGGATGACTCTAAGGAGGGGGCTCCCTTGAGAACTTACAACAAACCAGTTGAAGTTTGTAGCTCGGGCAGGTACTTCTGTGCAAGCCTTGTGTCTAGGCGTGCAGAAGTTGCCCACGAGATTCTTCTTAAAACATTCGCTCAAGTGTAAGCAAATTGCTAATGTAGCTTAGCTTAAGTTTAACTTAGGAAAAAACACATATTAATATGTTGGCTTATTTAGCTAATAAAACTTAGGAAAAGTGAATAAGTTTTAATCTTAGTCATCGATCTCAAGTGAGGCAAGATCTAATGTGAACTGCCAATCAATTTGAGATTAGGGTTAGGGTTTTGGCTCAATGTAAAGTTATAAAAGCATGGTTGAGGAGAAGAGAAGACACAACAACAACACAACGCTGAGAGTAGCATCTTAGTGAGCATGTGTCGGGTCTTAGAAAGTGTAGAGAGGTTGGAGATCTAGATTTGTGGGGAGATCGAGTATCGATCTAGGGCATATTTGCTGGATCCCTTGAGAACTTACAACAAACCAGCTGAAGTTTGTAGCTCGGGCAGGTACTTTTGTGCAAGCCTTGTGTCCAGGCTTGTAGAAGTTGCCCACAAGATTCTTCTTAAAACATTCGCTCAAGTGTAAGTAAATTGCTAATGTAGCTTAGCTTAAGTTTAACTTAGGAAAAAACACATATTAATATGTTGGCTTATTTAGCTAATAAAACTTAGGAAAAGTGAATAAGTTTTAATCTTAGTCATCGATCTCAAGTGAGGCAAGATCTAATGTGAACTGCCAATCAATTTGAGATTAGGGTTAGGGTTTTGGCTCAATGTAAAGTTATAAAAGCATGGTTGAGGAGAAGAGAAGACACAACAACAACACAAGGCTGAGAGTAGCATCTCAGTGAGCATGTGTCGGGTCTTAGAGAGTGTAGAGAGGTTGGAGATCTAGATTTGTGGGGAGATTGAGTATCGATCTAGGGCATATTTGCTGGATTAGATCTAGGGTAAATTTTGCATTTGCATTTTCTCAGTTGGGCCATTATCCCATGATGGGAGCCCAAGTAAGTTGAGTTTTATTAATGATGAACTGAGTTGTCGGGCAAAAATGTGTTTGTGATTCAAGTGATTCAGATTGTTAATTGCTTCTGCTAAATATTTTTGTTAGGAATCTAGCTTTGTGTTTATTCAGTAATTTATTGCTTGGAATTAAATTTTGGGCATTGGATTTAAGGAAAATCTAACATGGTATCAAAGTTGAAACTCTAAATTGATTTCAGAATAGAAAGGGTCCAATTCGTACCTAATCGCGAACCTAGGTTTAATTGCAATTGTATGAATTGAAATTTTTTAACCACTGAAGTAAATTGGCTGAATGACCGAAAGCAATATTTTTAAATAGGTTGAATTTTTAAGGGAACATCGTTTTTTGTCTAAAAAAATGAAAGTGGGCGCTGTGGCAAGCAGGGTCGACAATCCACTCGGTCGCCGACAGTTGCTAAGTCCAGTCGACCGCTTGACACAACAACAGACCCGAGTAGGATTGGAGGACGTAGTTGGCGTGACAATACCTGGCTCGAAACAATAATTAGTTCAACATCAACAGTAGAGACACTGTTGGCTGCAAGGACGATTGGGACTTGGTAGGTGTAAGGGCCGCTCAACGACAAAAAGGAAACACCTAAGTCACTGGACACGGGGATTCGGGATTCGTAGGATTCAGGGTTCATGGTGTCGGATTCAGACACGTTGACTCCCCGGAACAAGACACGTAGGATTCGTTATCTATATATATATATATATATGAAAAATTAGATATTTCTTACACAAATTTTAATTAATGATACAAATTTATTGATTTCAAACATAGATCTTCATCTATAGCTATTAGCATGCATAATACGTACAAAATTCAAATAAATGTCAGTGGTACTGGTCACATAAATGATAAATCTATTAAATCATGATTCATAATTCATAACTGAAAGACAACTTACAACTACAAGATAGTAAGATAAACACACTGACAACTGTAGTTTTCTCATTAAGTCATCAAATCAAAATGTGTTACATAGGTAGTGCTGGTGCAATGCCAATAGCAATTAGAAATAGAAAATATAAAACAACTATAGGTATACAAGCCTCAAGGCATCAATCAACATCGGAATCAGCATCATTGTCCTCATCATCATGGTCCCCACTGCTCCCCTCTGCATCCTCCTCCTCCCCTGTATCCATAGTCGCCTCTGCATCTGTTGGTGTGGAGGTTGACCCCTCTAAGTCATCAAATCTAACAGGCTCTAGCACTAGATCATTGAGATCCATGTTGGCCAATGCCAACTCAATAGTGGTGTCCAGACCCATATCATCAGGAAAGACATCCCACATCTTTGTCTTTCCCCTCAACGACTCTTCTCTCTGCCTGTAAATAAGACGAAGGTTGGTGTGCACATGCACCATTGTCTCTGCCCTAGACTGCTCTTCTTCACACTATACAAATTCCCATATATGCTCCAATCCTCTCGCAACAAGAGGATGAAGTCACCTGAGAGAGGAGCCTCATGGCTAACTGCTGAAGAGGAGGGCTTGTTGCCCCATGATTTGCCCACTAAGAATAGGGCTTCTTAGCCCCCCTGTCTCCAATCACATCATAACCTCCAAATCGACCACTGCCAGTAGAAAACTCTGCAAAGGCATCCTCCACCTCAGCAAGCAATGCACTATCTTGATAAATCCGTTTGAATGCCTCTTTCCTCCCCTATGAGATTTCACCATCCATGTGAGAAGGGAATCTGCGGGAAGGTCCACCATTCAGCCACTCATGGCTGTAGTATTTGGGGTTCAATGAGTGAGCCAAACAATGTAAAGGTGTACAATTCTTGTCCCATCTGCTGATAAGAATATCATGTATGGTATAACAAAAGGCCTTTGGTGATGTCTCGTACTCGGGGCACTCACTTTGTAGAATAATGCTCCTCATAGACTCAATCATGGAATCCCATCCCTCATAAACCTCTCCTAGGATGGGTTTGTCTGTATCTGCAAATCGAAGCAAAGAAATGATAGGGTCCATGATTCGAATAATTAGATCTACCCTCTCCCACCAAGCATCATCTAGCACTGTGTCCTTCACTCTTTTAAAGGCTACCTGATCTGTCTTTCTCCAAAAAGACCAAAATTCAGAAATAACCATGGATCCAAGAGCGGTCTTGACCTCCCTCAACCTCTTCAACATCATCAATGAAGATGCAAACCGTGTATCAGGAATCTTCAACAATGATAGATTGCTGTACTCCTTGTAGATAGTGAGGGCATTTGTATGATTTTGCACAAAGTTACGGATATGTCTTGCATCCTCAATAATGCTTCCAATCCAAAGCACATCAGAAGCAATGGATTTCAGTGCTAAGTTGAATGAATGGACAATGCAAGGTGTCCAAAACACTTGTGGATATTTAGCTTCCACAATCATGCCAGTAGCCTTGCAAACAGGTGCATTATCTGTAATGATTTGCACACAAGAATCAACACCTACATCTTCAATAACTTTAATAAATAACTCACCAATAAATTGTGCATCCTTGTATTCGCCAAGTGTATCCACTGCTTTCATGAAAATTGAACCACTCAAGGAAGACACCATGAAGTTGATGATTGGGTGTCGTGCTGGATCTGTCCATCAATCAGAAACAATTGGCCATGATGCTACAATAGGCTCAAGCATTTTTTGCACCTCTTTTTTTGCCTTCGTCAACAATGTGGTTCTCAGCTTCTCTGACCCAGGAGGCACATACCCTGCTGGAGCCCCTTGAGTTAGAGCTCGACACATCTCAATAAATAGAGGTGAACGTGCAACATTAAATGATATGAAGTTTTGATAGAAGAAGAAGGCAATGATGAGATCAAGCTCTTCCCGTCTCTCTTTTTGGAAAATCTTATCTATTAGACCAAGTGCTCTTCTTTTTGATGCTTGTCCCCCAATAGAAGTAGAACTCTCAAATCGAAATTTGGTGGTGGCTTTCCTAAAAAATGGAAGGGGGTCTTCATTCTTGGGTTTTTTTGATTTTGAAGCCGCATGTTCCATACCAACATTGGCCTCCTTTTCCAATTCTTTTCTCTTTGGTAAAGAAACAGCTTTACAAGCTCCAAATCCCACAACCAGGTAAAGCCAACAAATGTGATTTCACACGGTAATATGTGCTTTTGTAAGAAATGTGACAAAAGCTGCATTTCCATTGCACATTGCCTCCTCCCTTTCCCTTGGTGTTTGGCCCATCCTCTCTTGTGACATATTTCCACAATGGATATTTATCATTGTCTTTAGGTCCTCTTCCCTCAACATTACTTGCAACAGACTGATGATATTGGGGGAGGAGGGGCATCTCCACCCATGACATTCTTGCCCTTCCTTTGCCCCCTAACTGCTGCCTTTGATTGAGCCATGAATATTGTAAAAGAAATGAACAAAGCATGCACAAATTTGTAAACAAAAAATCGTATACAAATTGCTGTAAGAAATGCAAAAAAATGGAGGTGAAATGCACTTTCCTGGTGGTTGATTCTACTTGTTGAATGCTCTACCCCCTAAACTCCTTGCTGCAAACCCTTCTCCACTTGCCAACAACTCACAGAACACTTGCCAAATGAAAATATGCGTGGCTGTAATGAGCAAATACGCCCTTTTCATTCCCACGCAGGTCACTTTTTGAGCCTAGCGAGTCCTGGAAAACAGGAACGATTCCCAAAATTGTGACACGCTGCCAAAATCGTGACATGCAGTCAGATTTGACATGTCAAAAAAGGAAACAACGTGTCATGGGTTTTGGACACGAATCTAGAGAGAATCGTGTCAGACACGATGGATTCGGGATTCATGGGGCCTATAGGACAAATCCGGTTACTTAGGGAAACACCGTGTATGTTAGGGCCAATCTAACCACAACTATTGGCAAGGTGAACAATTGCAATGGTGATAAAGTGTAGTTGGGCCTAGCCAGACCCACCATAGATCGTGAGCAGGTGTTGGGTGACAGCGAAAGCAAGTGGTCGACCCGTTGCAGAGATAGGAGATAATATAACCGCGCAAAGGTTGAGGAGCTTGAGCTGGCCAAGGCTTGATGAGCCAGTAAGTCATAACATTGCCCAAAGTGTTGCAAGGACGAGAGAAAGTCGACAAGAAACTATCAAGTCGGGCAAGGGAAGCCATCATGTAGGATAAGGAGCAAACAATGATTGCAAAGTGTGTTTGCACGTAGAGAGACAACAGTTAAGGAAGACAAGGGTATCAGCCACAACAAAGGCGAATATGTGGGTTCCAATGCAACTAGGTCAACATAGGCACAAGGATGTGTCATTGAGGCTAATTGTAAGAGTTGAGCTTAAGAACAAGAGTGATCAATAGTTGATGCACATGTGGAGACTGTGCATGTAGCGGTCATGTTAGTAAGATTGTGCATTGATTTAAAAGCAAGTCTCTAGGAAGACGTGTGGGAGCAACAACCACTATGTGCTACTAAGGTTGCGGGTGCGGTGAACAAGCAAGTGGCGAGTAGGTGATAGGGCCAACAACAAAGGAGAAAGGTTGTGGGAGTTTGAGTAGTTGTAGATTGCGTGAGGAGGCATATGCTTCTTCATCAAATTGTTTTTGTTAGGGTTTGATCAACTGGACAAGATGGTGACCGGTCTTAGGTTTGAATATCGCTTGGATGGTTTGTCCAACTACAATATTTAGAAGGAGAGGATTGCATTGGTCTTTAGAGGAGAATGATATTTGGGAGTTTGTATCATAAACTTAGGTCCCTCCTATTGATGCAAGAGGATTATCCTAGACAAAGTGAAGTACCATATTATTCTTGAATCCTCATATATTTGGGAAGAAAACAACCAGAGAATTGTGGGAGGCGTCAACCAAGCTATACCAAAGTTACAACCAAAACCCAAAGATGGTGTCGAGAGAGAAACTTAGTGGCGCCAAGATGTCCAAAAACAAAACCGTCTCTTCTTATCTCACTAGAATATCTCAAGTACGAGATGAGCTTGTCGCAATAGGGGAGAAATTAGTTGACATAAAACCAATGTTGCATGAAGCAGGGATGAAACGGGGACTTTTTTTTGGAAGCGGGGACGTGGAAGCTGTTGGAAATAATACTGAGAGGGGGGGTGAATCAGTATTATCTGGTTAATTATTTTCTTTTTCAAACCCAGAACATATACGCTACTTCAGTTAGAGAAAACCGCGTATATATGCAACTAAAGATAAGGAAATTCGTGTATACCATACAGACTTATAATTTAAAATATTCTACAGATGTTGAACATTAATCTGTGCATCAGGATCGTATAAACAATAACCAAGAATAGAAAAATAGAGCAGAAGACAATCACACACAAGAACACAAGATATAAGGTGGAAACCCAATGTGGGTGAAAACAACCCGCTGCAATATGTCTCTATCTTCTTTCAATTAGAAACTTCTTTTTACAATGATTTTGTACTGGTGTAGTCCTTTGCTAGTATGCAAGCTGCAACCTGTAGAGAGCTACAACCCTCTCTCGTTTTCCAGCTTCTCTTGGAAGGGAGCTACAACCCCCTTAGTTCTTGTACTAGTTGAGATACTAGTACGCAGGCTGTTACCTGCAGAAGACTACAACCTTCTCTTCCTTCCAGGGACCACGTTTCATAAATTTTCAAACTGGATCCACAAATAACATCAATCAAACATCAAGAATTTTTGCATCAACCAATCACCTT
>APFE031147310.1:12219-36786 GCA_000404065.3 Pinus taeda | reverse complement strand
TTTCATTCTCCATGTTTTGATATTTGAGGCTTGCTCCTTCTGAGTTGCCTGCCGAAACCTACTCTTGCATTCAGAATCTTCATGACCAAAATTATTACAAATAGAACATTCTATTTCATTTTCAAGAGCAGAAAAGTTATTGTAGGTCCTTTTCATGATCCCAGTCATACTCTGTTTTTGAGTTTCTCTAGTCATGATAGTTTTGTAGGCAACACACTGAGCTGCTTTGTGTCCAAAGTTGTGACAAGAGAAACATTGGCCATTGAAGAAATTCCTGCGATTATCAACTCTGCGAACCGAACGATTGTAGTTTTCATTGACATTCATTCTTGAGGCAAATATAGAATGATTTACCTATGGTTTGTTGTAGCTTTTGTTTATCCTTGAAGCAGATTGCCCCTGATTTACTTGGTGATCTCTGTTCATTTTTGAAGAAAAATGTCCCTGATTGACCTGGTGAGCAGCATCGTGCCTTTGCTGTTGATTGTCAATTTGTTCACTTCTCCTTGTTGCATCAATATAACTTTTGGAGGTCGATGGCTTCTGTGCTTGAGATGCTTCTTCATTATATCCCAGACCTGTCTTGATTAGTGGAGAATGCTGCACTTTGATAATCTCATCTAACGTTTCAGATCCTTTAACAAATCTAAGATTAATAGCTTTAGTTTTCTCAATCTCTTTTCTAAGTCCCACTATTTCACATTCTAACTTTTCATGATGTTTTTCACTTTCAGCCAATTGGAATTGCAGAGTATCAATAATCATATTTTTCTCTTCTAAACAAATTTTGAGTTTAGAAATCTCTTCATAAGGACCTTCTTCATCTATAGCATCCATGAAATCATCATTTTCAAAAGCCATTAAAAGTCTATAATTATTACCTTGTTCATCTTCATTACTATTTGAAAATCGATCACTGTCTTCATGAGTGTAATAGCTTTTCTTATTTACATTCTGTTTCTTGTTCCATCTAACAGGTTCCTTACCTTTATGAGGACACTTGGCAGCATAGTGATCGACTCTTCCACAAGCAAGACATTTGAAAGGTAACTTACCTCTGAATCTTCCAGCACCCCATTGAAGGTTCTTGACAAAATTTGATTCTTTCTCTTCTTCTGACATATGTCCTGAGTCATAAGAATCTCCTTTTCCTGAGGCCTTGAATGCAGCTTCTCTTTTGTCTGATGGTCCCCCTTTCCTCATTTCATAAGCGGTTAGAATTCCGTGTAGTTGTGACATGGTAATTTTCTGTAGATTCTCCTTTTCTTCTATTGCAGAAACTTTTGATTCAAACTTAGAAGACAAAGATCTCAGAACCTTTTCAACCAAAACAACCTCTTTTATTTCTTCACCCAAATTTTTCATACAATTAACAATCTCATATATGCGTAGGGAATAGCTAGCCACACTTTCATCATTGTACATTCTGAGATTTTCATATTGAATTCTGAGGGTTTGAAGTTTTGCTCGTTTTACCTGTTCATCTCCTTCATATCTCAGAACGATCTTGTTCCATATTTCTTTTGCAGTTTTATACTGCATAACCTTGACGAATTCTGATTGAGATAGACATCCTAATAGAGTATTGACAGCCTTTGCATTAGTTTCAAACTGCTTCTTCTCAGCCGGATCTGTAGGAGTTGCTGATGGAAAAGTGTACCCTGTATCTATGATATCCCAGACTTCTGTACCAAGAGATTGAAGATAGGCTGTAACTCTTACCTTCCAATAGATGAAGTTGGTCCCATCAAAAATTGGTGGCCTGATTGACGCTTCTCTCTCGTAGTTGCTCATGATGATAGATCTTCCTTCAAGCGATCAAGCGTCATTTGAAGGACCCGCTCTGATACCACTTGTAAGGACTCTGGGCACCACATATATCCACAATGGTATGATATTGTCCACTTTGGGCCTAAGCCCTCATGGATTTGTTTTTGGGCTTTACCCCCAAGAGGCCTCATACCAATGGAGATATTTGTCCATCCTTATATACCCATGATTTTCCCCACTTCTAGTCAATGTGGGACTTTGGTCGTATACCCAACAAAAGCGTCATTTTCCAAAAATCTAGGAAGCAAACGTCTGCTATATATATATATATATATATATATATATTTTTTTTTTTAATTTTTTAATTTTTTGCATTTATATTCAAAATAAACATTCCAAATACCAAATTAGTTGTAGAAGACATGAAAACATGCATATTTTTGCAGAAATCAAGATAGTTATGGCATCCATGATTCCATTGTAGTCACTAGTATGTACATCAATGATTAATTATTTGAGCATCAACCATCTATATTCTAGCAATTACAAACATACATCAAATTTTTAAGCATATTATAAAACATAAAACATTTAAGCATATTATAAAACATAAAACGTAGAGCATATTATGATTTATCTAGCAAGTGAGCAACTGTCAACATTTGTCATGTCCAAAATTCAAATAATAATGTTTACAAAATAAGTCACTTGGTCACCACCAAGACAAAAAGGTTCAAATTCACAAGCCTACAAGTCTAATGATTAATCTATGACAAAAGTAGTAAATTGTGAATATATCTACTAATCTCTGCTCCTTCCACCACGAAGAGAACGTGGCGGCGGGCCTCCATGTGGTGGCAATGAAGAAGATGGTGCCTGTGGAAGTTGTGGCACTTAAATTGATGAAGACAAACCCCCTGCTGTTGGTGTTGAACCATGGAACCTAGGAAGCAATGGACCAGATGGGCGTGGTATCTCAACTCGATCATCATCATCTTGGAATCGCTAATTGCATGCATGCTCCCAAATGGGCTAGTGCTAAGGATATAGTTGCTCAATTATCTCCGTATGAAACGCCCTTCGGAAAAAACCGAAATGTGTTTCTAAAAAATTGAAACACGGATCCAAAAAATCGAAATGCGGATTGGGCCATAAGGTGTTCCAAAATGGCAGGAACCGCATTTTTCAGCCCGATCCGCATTTCGTTTTTTCCCGAAACGCGTTTTGGAGGGCAGATCCCCTATGGATCCGTATGGATTGTGGATTAGGCTTTTGATCCGGGGGGGTAGGGGGGGGGGGACGTTTCCTGCAACACTGCGTAAAACTGGTAAGGACAACTCTGAACGAGTTCACAGAGCAGTGTGGTGCCTTCATTAAAGGAGTTGTGGCACAAGAGATTCCCCAAACGTAGGATAGGTTGTGGGATGACTTCACCCAGAAGGAGACTTGTGAGGAGGCTCTTCATGGTAAGTAGGTAAAAGGTGAAAGGGATGAGGAGTGTTGTAACTATTTTTTTAACTCATGCAATTCATTTTTAAATTGTATATTCCTCAAATAAAAAAAAGAAAATTATGAAAAATAGATAAATTTGTGCACTTTGCAATAAATTAGGCATAATCTTATATATGTCGATTTAATTAAATCCCTGATGCAAATAAACTTTGGTTGATTATAGTTATTTTTAATAAATGCCACCGGTCGTTATCGTTCGTGCAAGTTTCAACGATCCTTGATCTTCCTGTCGATATCAACGCATATTAAGCAATTGATGGACCCCCGCTCACAAACCACTTTTGGCCACCCCCCCCCCCGGTGAATCGCCTCTGCTATCACTACCACCATTTTGTCCTTCTGCCAGCATTCCTGCCAAATAAATCCTCACTATATCCTCTTGTTAAATTAATGGTTTGTCTGTTTAATGTTAAACCACTTTTGCCAATATCTTAATATTCATTTATGGACGTGGCAAGCCTTAATTCTGACAACGACTATCCAAATCACTTTGATAAACTCAATTACTCACCATCTCCTATCATTTCTACATCTCGACAGGGTTTGAAGAATTGCCAAGTGACAACAAACAAGCAAATTTCAGCAAACAACCACTTCTATCAGTTGACAGTTCACTGGGTATTTTAAAAATTCTCTGTTCTGTTTTACTTTCAGAATGGTCAGTCAAAAGGGTAAATCCAAGGTTTCCATTGAAAGCACAATGCTACCTCCTGTGCCTAATTTAGATGAATTTACCCTAGTAGACACCCAGTTCAAAATCATAGAAACCAAGTGCGAATTCGACCTGTATGAGTTACATAATTGGGCATTTCAGAAGTTTGAAGATGCCAATGATGAATTCAGCCGCTGGGAATCCATGTTAACCCAATTTACTTTCCCTCAAACTCATCATTTCCCTGAATTCATTACCTAGGGTGAAAATCGTTACCTGCTAATTCAAAGAGCCATAGTAGCCCGAAATAATGAGATTCTGTTGTTCATAACCCCAAAATTCATTTGCTAGGCCTTGTAGATAAATCCTCAAAGTTCCCTTTACCCATTTTCAATTGATTCCCTGATGGTAATTTACCATATGCTCACTTTTCACTAGTGAGCTAATATTTTTGAGTCATTTTTGCCTGAAGGTTCCGAATTGTCTCAAACCAATCCACCATATTCTTCAACAATTTTTCCAGAAATGTCCAAACATGTTATTTCTATGGTTTGTTGTCTCTTAGGCAGGCTACCAAAGTGATCAGTGGGTTGATGAAGTCATTTTAGGTTTTCTGTCAATATTCTCATATGGTAAAAAACCCTCTATTCTTTTCAATTTTAGCCAGTTTATCTCAGATATTATCCATGAACAATTTCTAAAATTTAGTGTAGAGGGATCTTTCAAGCATCAATCAATATTGGTTTATCTATTTTAATATCACCAGTTTGAAAGATTCAAAATACCACTTAAAAAGCTTGATTCACAGGGAAGGTCACAAACTTCATTGGTCAGAAAAAATTCAAAAGAGTATTCTTTTAGTGATTTTGTAGATCAATTTTTACATTTGTCATTGTGTTTCCTTAGCAGTGATGTAGTTCCAAGGATATCTACAAAAATTAAAGTAATTTTACATCTCAGTGAACAGTCAAAAGTGGGAGATTGGTACCGTTATCAGAATTTTACAGAAATCAGAGTATATGGTTGTGAATTGCCACCATATAAACTGCCTGTTTTTGTACCCACGAGGATTTTTTCTCTAGAGTTCATAAGACAAAATGAATATGGATGAAATTCATTTTGTATCTAGGAGCAGAAAGCCCAATTCAAATTAAAAGTTCAAGTTGGTCCACTTATAGTAAACACTAGAGCAACAAATATGGAGGTTGAGAGTTTATTGAGATAGATGAAATTTAAGTTAAGTTTTACCTGACCTTATGACCCTTTGGGAGTAATTTCATCAATTAGAATTGAATAGAAGTCAACACCTTATACTCACATATCAAAACCATAAATTGAATAGTATGCAAATCAGGAAGTATGGGAGGAGAATACTTTGCAAGAGGTTGAAGAGCAGATTACCAGTCAAACAACCTTAGGGACTTCTAGATTGAAAGAAAAAGAGTTAAAAGAGACTGAGTGAAAATATGTCTTCTGTTGGTTCAGGTTCTATATCAACATGATTTAAAGTTTTCAAAAGAAGAAAGACGATGAATACAGATGAAGAATCATCAGAAGTCAGAAATCCAGAGGTATCTACTACAATCGTGTTATCAAGCGAGCCTGTATTTTCACAGCAACAAACCGTAGAAACAATTCCCCATTCACCTGCTTCCCCTTCTTCATGTCAACAAAGTATTTTCGCTAGATTCAGAGAAATGGAGAAGAAGAATGAAGTACTAAAAACTGCCACCTATTCTGAGTTTTGGAAATAATCTTCCATTACACAAACCAGATTGCTGTCTGCACTAGATCTTGACAGAGGACAATTCCAATTGGCATTTTTTGAGTCAAAGGTTCCAGTTTCTAAAAGTGCAAAGGATTACAAAACATCAGTATTTTCTTTTGATACAAATCAAATGCATCCCATAGATCAAATTGATCTACACAAACAAGCTGAAGAGATGATGTATTCTTTTCTAACAAGTTCTGCCATGGCAACTTTAAAGCTGCAAGCTTCTCTAAATAATATTCATTCTCAGCTTAAACTAGTAAAGGTGTCCTCATTAGCTAAAGATACAAAGATAAAGGGTTTAGAAGATTTGGTAATCAAATTAGGATTAGATCCTAGTGATATTGATGCTGCTGAAGAAATTATTAAGAGTAGAAATGCAGATATTCAAGCATTAAGAAGACAATTGAAATTACCAACAACAAAAACATCCTCAAGCTCAGGAATTGGGAAGAGCAGAATATTCGGATTCAAAAGATGGAAGCAGATATGGAAAAACTCTTGAAAGAGAAGGAATAACAACTTAGTGCAAGAGTTTCTACAATACAGACAAAATCAATCATTCAATAAGGCACTAAACAATTGTCAAAAGCTATGGGAGACTTGCCATTAAGGAATGTTGAAATTGAGAAACTAAAGGCATTACTACAAAGAATGGAAGACAATAAACTTAAGGCAGACGCTGCATACATCTCAAAAGTACAAAAGAATTTCAAGCTTACTAAAAAACTTGAAAAATATATAAATGAATCAACTAGTGCACAGACATTATCAAAAGCCAAGGAGAAAATCTGGATTGATATCAATTCAACCATTTCAGAGTTGTGGACATCTATTGAGATAATTTTTGAATAGGGACAATTGGTGCACAAAGCTAAAGTAGCCATAGCAGAGATCAAAGAAGAACTAAATCACAAACTTGGAGAGGCAACAAGGATCATCAAAGTGTTAAATTCAAAAACTAAAGATGAGCTTCAAGACATGGGGATTGAAGACATGACAGATGTAGTCCTAGAAGTCAGAAAGGTGTTAACAAAAAGGAATTTGATGTTATTGCTGGAAAACAAATGTTAAAACTTAGAAACTCAAATAAAAAAGTTCCATAGAAAGTTTTTATATTCTCCAGAAAAAGGACTACCATCCTTAAGAGATTCTCGTGGCCAATTGATCCCACAGGAAAATTATGAGTACAAGTTACATGACATAGCCAAAGATAACTTAAAGTTTGCTAAGGTAAAAGGAATTATCAGTGGCAAAGCTTTTCTTGAAGGTTTAGAAAATGATTTATTTTTTTCACATGAGGTTCATCATCTTTTTATTACTAAGGAAACTTTTGAAAAATACACTGACGTGGATGAAGCTTACCGGAAGATAATCAAGTTTTCATGCCCAAATGATGAGAAATGGGATAAGTTCCTCGAAATTTTGGAGTAAACTTGACGCAGGAAAAACCGCCTAAAGGCAATTTCCCTGGTTTCCACAATCACCTTACGTAAACCTGTGGGTTATGGCCCACCTATACAAATCAGAAGCTTTTACATTGTTAGGTTTTAAACAAAACCCGACCAATCACCAAACAACGGAATAACACACAATCTGTCAACTAATGTCGGTCCCACCTGAATGCATACGACCGGACCTCAAATAGATTTAAAACTGCTTCCATAACTCCTCGGGTCCGCTGAGCAATTGAATAGCAATTGAACAACAATCCTTCCACGTTGACTTTCCACGTTGACTTTCCCTTTTTGCACAAAACTTATCGGATTAATTCTCCACCGCTGATCTCGTCATTAATTTGACGGTTGATGGTTCACTTGATCATTGCACACCTCATATCACAATTTCTCTCGGCCAGGGTTCATTCACTCATGAACGATGCGATGCAATATTAATCTAACGGTCAGCATCAACAGTGATCCAACGGTCTGCGACCCTTGAACTATACACACATTAAAAACAACTTAACCCTTGCAGTTGACTGTGACGTAAGCGGTTGAAAATGCGATCGATGGTTGTGATTGAGTACGATGCTTCAATCCTAATCTAGACACCCGTAGACTCTGAACCTCCACAGTCACTCACTTCACTTTGGCTCCAATTCCTCACCATTCACCATTCCAACTCCACACACACAGATCTTCCCATCTGTTGTTCAAGCAGATTATAACACAATTTCTGCTTTCCTTTGGCACTCAGATTATCGGCCAGATTATACCTCTGAGCTTTGCGTTGATTTCTTTAATCAGATTCATACAGTTCGACCACTATCTTCATCTGTATTCCTTAACACCACTTCGAACTGGAATATAGAATGCTCTCTGTATTATTTCCCTCCTTCCAGATTTTGTAATTCGTTCTTTACTTGCCTGTACATACATCTATTAAATCCGACTGGAATCACATGGATTCTACCCAGACGGTAAGCCTTTTGTCACTCAGAAAGACTTTCAGAAATTCAACTTGAATTCATTCATCATGGTTTATCACACATAAACCATAAATTCCCAATTACGGATCACTTAGCGCATAAAAGGAATGACATACACAGTCACAATGAATTCAATTTCCTCATTCATTAAACAAATGTACAGATACAAATAAAATCCTGTTTACAATCTAGCTTTGGCATGATTTGCCTTTACATGGTCTGTATCAATGGCCCTTTCTCATTTCAATGCCGTAGGCTCACAGTCCAACCTTCCTGTCTATCTAACTCTCTCTCTCGAACTAACTCGACTTGACTAACTCTTTCTCTGCCTTTTTAGCTTTCTCAACTAAATTCTAAGAATCCTCTAAGTCCTCAATTAGTTCCTAAAATATCTTCTTTATCCCTTGAGGATCTCAACTTTCAACTAATACTAAGGATCCTCCATAAATCATGAACTACTTTCTAAGATTTACAATATCTCAATCCATACTAATTATTCATCATCACTCATGTTCTCCTACATTCAAGGACATTTACAACTATCCTCACAATATTTAATTAACTCCTATTCTAAATGTCTCACCTAAATCACTCAAAATATTTAAAATTACATTAATTAAATACTTAGGAAAACCACTCTTTTGAAAACACAAGACAACCTAGATTCCACTAAATGTACACATTTTCGGAACCATGATGCTCCTACATCAAACTCCCAAAGTAGAAAATAATCATCATCTCCAGATCATGTGCTTCTAATCTTTGTCCTCCTGGTCATAAGTCTGGATGATTGATTCCTTCTGGATCCCAGAGTTTATTTTGTAATCTGTCTTTTCTTGTTAGCTGTTCTCTAGGTCTCCATACCTTATGCTGAAATTTTCCACTTGCTATGCTCTCACATTCTTCTGCTGTCTTCCTCTTACTGTTGCTTCTTTCCTTTCTTGCGGTTGTCTTCTTCTGAGACACTTTCATCACTAACCTTCTTACCAACTCAATTTCTTTGTCCAGTATATCCTTTGTCTGTTGATTGCCTTCAACTCCTAATTGTTGAACTTTCATTCTTGCTGCTGCCTTTACATCCTTACCCTCTTGTTCACTATTGCCTTGCACCTTTTCAACTGCTGCCATATTAGTATATTACCCTTCAAGACAGCTTTCTGCTTTCGTTCATTGCCACTGATAACTTCCTCTTCCTGATTGTCATTCATGACAATTTCTTTGTCTTCCTTCTTCAGTAATTTATTCTGAACGTTTATCCTCTGCTTTTCCAACTTGCTTCTTTGAAGGTCTAACTCTCTATATAACTCAATGATTTTACTTGGAGTAAAATTTGGAAATTTTACATAATCTCCCATTTCTTCATTTGCTATTGACAAATCATCAGATGGTCCTTTTTCCTCTGCTAAATCTTCCTTAACATCTTTCAATAGGTGTTCTTTCTCTTCTTTCTTCATTTGGCTGTCCACCTGTGCCAAATATGTTCCAATTTCTGCAACACAATCTGCAATCATAAGACAATTATCAAAATAAAAAATACAAGGCCTTTGTACCTCTTCTTCCTCTGGCAACCTTTTAGTACGTTGCTCTGATCTTTCCTTTAACTCCTCTGTCAGCGCATTAGTATGCTGATTCAAACTCAAAGAATCCTTGAGACTATCAGCAAGTCTCTTTTCCACACCATCTGTTTTAATGATGCCTCTTTGCACTTGTTCACTGTAGTGAACCGTTTCTTCTTCAGTCTCATTGTCATACTCTACTTCAAAACTTTCATCTTCTGGAAGGCATTCTTCTATGTTTTTGACAGCTTTAAAAGACTGCGTATCTTCTTCCAAACCTGCAACCATATACAAATTATCAGTTTAAAAAACACAAGACCTTATGGTTTCATTTGATGCTTCAGTCATCAAGTCTTCTGGCTGCTCTGAATCATTCATATGATTCAACTCCTCTGTCTCTTCATCACTTTCAAAAAGTAACAGTCCACGTTCTGGTTCACATACCAAAACTTCAATACCTTCTCCAACATTTTTCTTTTGCTGTAGCTTAACTCTTTCGAGCTTCTCTGTCTCCAATTTGACATCTACAATCCGTTCAAGTTCCCTCAACTCTTTTATTAACTGCATATTCACCTGTTGTTCTCTCTTCTCTTGTAGCCTTTGCCACTTCACTTTCTTCCTCATGACATAACCATATTTCTGGTCCTTCTCATTTCTTTGCAACATCTCCATTAATACTTCAAGCTGAACTGCCATCTCAGACATTGCTCTATCATATTTTTCATCACTCATTCTCATGCCATTTGCCTTGACATCTTTCTTCTTTTGTCCTTTGCTCTGATCTCTTTCAGAACCTCTGCTATGACTGTCACTAGTCATCGTCCTTTCCATCTCTATGAGTTCCTCACTCACTTCACTATGAGTTGCTCAAGCCTCCGCAACAGCAAGTTTACCCTGCTGCCCCTTTACCTCACCAAGCTCTCCTTTGGACTTGGTCTTTTGGCAAGTACTTGGTTCTCTGTCCCTGATTGCCTCTTCGTTCACTTAGAAACTCTTACCAGCTTCCTTCATCCCTTAGCAATTCTACTCACGTCCTCTGTTGGATTGCCTTTGTGAGCTGCAACAAAACCCCTGCGGTAACAAGTCTCCTTCTTACTACATATGCCTCACTAAGCTTCTCTCCTTTGAGCTTAGTCTGTTAGCATTTCTTTGGAACCAATTGAGCATTCCTTGCTCTAGGTTGCTGCAAGTTTTCTTACCTTTTTATGTTGCTACCTGTGCATCAATATAAAGACCACAAACTCTCCAATCTTCAAATCAAATTAAAATAAAAACATATCATCTTGCCTTCAAGATCTCTGCATGATCTTGTTCTACCATTCACTTGCACTTTGAATGGGCTGTTCTTTTATTCAGCCTTAAGTTGTATCTTTAAACTCCGCTACTTCAAGAACTTGCAAATGTCCTTCTTACAATGTAACTATTGTAATCCTTTTCTAAATTCTCACTCGTTCGATTTCTGCTAATCATTAGACAAACTTGCGTACCATCACCTGTCTTCAGGAGCTCACCACTCTTGCAAATCTGTTTTAGCAGATCTTCATGTTTTCACTGTGCAAATTTTCAACATTCAAGTATTGTCAGTCAGATTTAGAATTTGATTCTTTCTTTCAATCTCCCAGCTTTATCTTGGTGAAGCCTAACTGTCAACAACAATTACTCCTTCACTGAGTTTTCTTTCACTGTTTCGTTCTTGCTCTGAGTTTCTTCAAAAAAAATTTACCTGTTCCTTTGGCATGCAAAGTCTTTTTTCTATTTGCAAGAAACCTTTCCCTGCTCTGATACCAAAATGACGCAGGAAAAACCGCCTAAAGGCAATTTCCTTGGTTTCCACAATCACCTTACGTAAACTTGTGGGTTATGGCCCACCTATACAAATCAGAAGCTTTTACATTGTTAGGTTTTAAACAAAACCCGACTAATCACCAAACAACGGAATAACACACAATCCATCAACTAATGTCGATCCCACTTGAATGCATATGACCGAACCTCAAATAGATTTAAAACCGCGTCCATCACTCCTCGAGTCTGCTCAACAATTGAACATCAATCCTCCCACGTTGACTTTCCCTTTTTGCACAAAACTTATCGGATTAATTCTCCACCATTGATCTCATCATTAATCTGACGGTTGATGGTTCAACCTGATTGTCGCACATCGCATATTGCAATTTCTCCCGGCCAGGGTTCATTCACTCATGAACAATGCGATGCAATATTAATCTAACGGTCAGCATCAACAGTGATCCAGCGGTCTGCTACCCTTCAACTAATACATGCATTAAAAACAACTTAACCCCTGTAGTTGACTGTGACGTAAGCGCTTGAAAATGCGATCGATGGTTGTGATTGAGTACGATGCTTCAATCCCGATCAAGACACCTGTAGACTCCGAACCTCCACAGTTACGCACTTCACTTTGGCTCCAATTCCTCACTAACTCACCATTCCAACTCCACACACGCAGATCTTCCCATTTGTTATTCCAGCAGATTATAACACAATTTCTGCTTTCCTTTGGCACTCAGATTATTGCCCAGATTATACCTCTGAGCTTTGCGTTGATTTCTTTAATTGGATTCATACAGTCCGACCACTATCTTCCTCTATATTCCTTAACACCACTTGCAACTGGAATACAAAATACTCTCTGTATTATTTCCCTTCTTTTAGATTTCTTAATTCATTCTTTACTTGACCTGTACATACATCTATTAAATCCGACTGGAATCACATGGATTCTACCTAGACGGTAAGTCTTTTTTCACTCAGAAAGACTTTTAAAAATTCAACTTGAATTCATTCATCATGGTTTATCACACTAAAACCATAAATTCCCAATTACGGATCACTCAGCACATAAAAGGAATGACACACACAGTCACAATGAATTCAATTTCCTCATTCATTAAACAAATGTACAGATACAAATAAAATCCTGTTTACAATCTAGCTTTGGCATGATTTGCCTTTACATGGTCTGTATCAATGGCCCTTTCTCATTTCAATGCCCGTAGGCTCACAATCCAACCTTCCTGTCTATCTAATTCTCTCTCTCTAACTAACTCGACTTGACTAACTCTTTTTCTGCCTTTTTAGCTTACATTTATACAAAAGGATTATGTTTCCAATTTTGGTTCAGATCCTCAATCTTCTCAACTAAATCCTAAGAATTCTCTAAGTCCTCAATTAGTTCCCAAGGTATCTTCTTTATCCCTTGAGGATCTCAACTTTCAACTAATCCTAAGGATCCTCCATAAATCATGAACTACTTTCTAAGATTTACAATATCTCAATCCATACAAATTACTCATCATCACTGATGTTCTCCTACATTCGAGAACATTTACAAATATCCTCACAATATTTAATTAACTCCTATTCTAAATGTCTCACCTAAATCACTCAAAATATTTAAAATTACATCAATTAAATACTTAGGAAAACCACTCTTTTGAAAACACAAGACCATCTAGATTCTACTAAATGTACACATTTTCGGAACTATGATGCTCCTACATCAAAACTGAAAGCAGATTTTCAGGTGGCATTACAGAAAAGATAGGAGTAGAATCAGTAGAAACAACAAAGTCAGATTTCAAGGCAACAATTACAAACAACATCCTCGAATAGTGTGCTGTTTCCACATAATTAGTTGTAGAAACCCTATTTTGAGTTGCATTGATTGGAAATATCCAAATTATTTTGGATAAAACTTTATTTTTTGTAAAAGATTGTATTAAGTTAGATATATTTGAATTACACTCTATGTATACATTGTAATTCGAAATAAGAAGGGTTGATCCTTTGAGAGAACCAAGAAACGTCATTGTACTTTTTTGGAAATTTCGAAGATAATGAAAGGCTTATGACTTCAATTTTAGTAGCATTTGTGTTCATGTGAGTTTTCCCAGTATAATCATTTATGTTTTTTTATCACATGTTCAAGGTAACATAGGAGTTAGGGTAAGGCTAAGTTAAGGATTGACTTCTTTGAAAACCCATTGCAAAGTTATAATCATTACTGAGAATAACTAATTGAACAACTTGTTTAAATTAGTACCTCTGCATTATTAAATTGTTGCCTTTTGTCATCTCTTGAATATATGTGTTGGTTGTAGAAATTTTTGTACACGCTTCTACTATATTTGATAATTTAGGTTTTCAGGACGAATGTTTAATTATCAAATATCTTCTCCTTTCATCTGACAGAATCAATTGAAGAATTATGTGCTGTTAGATTTGAAGATCAACACTTTGAAAAATCTCTGAAGCTTTTAGATTTTATAAGTGTAAATGGTTTGAATCATTGGTCATCCATTTAAAATAAATCCCTCACTTAGATGCTTTGGCACAGTTCCTGATCCTAGAACTGTCTTCAACGATACAACAAGGAGAATGTTGCTCTTTTAGGTCATGCAAGAAAGGGCAAGGAAGTTATCAAGATGAACAAAGGAGAGGGAGGATCCTCTCAGGATGGGGAAGAAGGGCATGAGCAAAATTAAGTGATTTGCATATTAGAAAACGAGACATTATGCAAGCCAATTAAGATTAAAGATTTTGCAGCAAAATTTGAAGAGTTCTCATTAGTGGTTGCTTGTCTTTTCTAGCACTAGTGTTAGCAGTGCCCAGTTTGTGGACAATGATGCATGGTTCATAGATAGTGGAGCATCTCACCATATGACGAGAATGAGGCAAGTGTTCCTTAGTATTTTAGAGGTGGATTCAAACATGCAAGTGAGAGTTGGTATGAGTGTCATACTTACAGTGAAAGGGGTTGGAGCAATGTTATTCCAGCTAGAATCAAGACTATCTTTGGAGGTTGCAGAAGGGTTATATGTCCTAGGGTTGAAGATGAACTTGCTCTCAATCTCAACTCTGAAGGATGTGAGGTATGATTTTAAGTTCCAGAAAAGAGAAGTATTCATGCATTTAGAGGGAGCTACCTAAGACACAATAATCAAGCTTGGTGTTAGGAAGGGTAAATTGTACAACTTGAAGGCCAGCTTGTAAGAAGATCCAAGCGATCTCAGATTGATGTTAGTGATAGAAATTCAGCAGAAGGCTTTGAACTGAGTTGATATTAGGGACTTAACATTCTAATCTAGAAGATGGGTAGGAGGCCTCTTCCAGATTTGTGAGGACCAATTGGTTTGAGCTAACATTGATGGATGCTCAAGAGCAGTCTCCTAGGAGCGTGGTTGGAAGGTACAAGTCTTCAGATTAGATTTCGAAGTAGGTGGTAGGGAAGTCTTGTTTTTCAGAGGGAGCAACTACAACAATGATGCCATGGTGGGATTGGAGATAGATCTTGGTGGAGGAGGTTCTTCTAGAAGTACCTCCCTTTGCTAAGAGGCAGTGTCGAAGTTTGTAGCTCAAGCAAATACTTTTGCATAGGCCTTGTGTCTAGGTGTGCATAAGTCATCCACAAGAATTCTCCTTAGAACACTTGCTTAAGTGTGAGCAAGTTGCTAATGTAACTTACCCTAAGTTTAACTTGGGAAGAAACACATATTAATATGTTGCCTTATTGAGCTAATAAAACTTAGGAAAAGTAAAGTAATTTAATTTAGTGAATAAGTTTTAATCTCAACCATCAATCTCAAGTGAGGCAAGATCTAGTGTTGGCTGTCAATCACTTTGAGATTAGGGTTAGGGTTTTGGCTCAATGTAAAGTTATAAAAGCACGACTGAACAAAGGAGAAGACACACAACGATAACACAAGATTGCGAGCAGTGTCTCAGTAAGCATGTGGTGGGTCCAAGAGAGTGCAAATAGGATGGAGATCTAGATCTGTGGGGAGATCGAGCATCGATCTAGGGAAGATCTATTAGATCATATCCAAGGTAATTTTTGCATCTGTATTTTCTCAGTTGGGCCATTATCCTAGGATGAGAGCCTAAGTAAGTTCTAAGTTTTATTAGTGATGAATTGATTTGTTGGGCAAAAATCTATTTGTGATTCAGATCATTAATTGCTTCCTTTAAATATTTTTGTCAGGAATCTAGTTATGTGTTTATTCAATAATTTATTGCTTTGAATTAAGTACCAGATGCTGGGTTTAAGGAAAATCTAACAAAACCTATAACAAACCAAGATAATTTAGTGTGGGTTCTTATTAGACCTTTTAGAATAAGAGTCTTGGCTTCACATAGATTCATCCCAAGTAACATATCCATTGTTCCAATATGAACAGGAAGAAGATTGACATTTTGTACATAAGTTTGCATATTCATGGCTTGAGATATGTGAATGAGGGACTTATGTTCCCTCTCATTACTATCTTGATGCTTATTGTGGAGTCCTAGGTTGCGAGACATGTTAAGGATTGAATGTTTGATATGTGTCCTTGTACTGAACATGAATTAAGGTATGAAATGTTGATTAAAGGTGCCATTAACCATAAACACCCCCTCTTTTAATGTTGGTGTTTGATTTTGTTAAAATTGGCAAGTAGGGCCAAATTCCACTTTAAATAGTGCATTTGATGGAGATGATTATTGCATTGAATTCCTCTTTTCGAGAGGACCAAAATCAATCTAAAGATCATCAAATTTGGACAAGGGAAAGTATGTTTTTGAGGTCAATTCCACACATGTGCAAATTGTCAAGGTCGGCCACATCATCTTGTAGGCTTGTGAAGCCCAATGGACATGTCACTTGATCCCCAACGACTTGTATAAATATGAGAGACCTCCAACCCCATTTGGCATCATCTCATCTCGCACATTCTTCTCTCGTCATTTGATTGGTTCGTACAACTCATTGGGCATCTCTTCTTCTCACACGTGTGGATTGGTTCATACAGCTCATTGGGCATCTCTTCTTCTCACACATGTGGCTGGAAAAGAGGACGAATTACAGGGCTGAATTGCAGGATTGTTGCAGGGTTTGACCAGCATTAACCAAGGGGTATTTGACCAAGTTTGATTGTGATTTTTGTGGGAAATTTTCTGTTTAAGCAAGCTGCATTGTTTGGCATAGAAACCGAGGTATTCTAGGCACGTTGATTGAAGCTTACCGTAGGGTTGACCACAGAGTTGACCATAGGGCTGTCTACAGAAATTTGACCAAGTTTGACCGCTGCTTTCATGATTGTTTTGGGCTGACTTTGACCACCTTAGAAGGCTGAGTTTGATTGGGTATGACCGAGCTGCATGGAGGACAATTTGCTGCTGCTTTGACTAACCTAGAATTTTTGGTTAGGGATGTTGACTACTGCAGAAAAAGTTCAGATTTGACAGGGTTGATTTGATCATCATTTGGCAAGTCAATTTTGACTTTATTGTACTCTCTCTCTCTTTGTTGAACATTTGATATAATAATAAGAAGAATTGATCAAAGGGTTTTCCCCATCTTGGGGTTTTTCATTGGCATTCTCCAGATTTGGTGTTCTCTTGCCTTGGCTTGTCTTCTAAATTTTGTTATTCATGTTCTATCTACATTTACTGTCAATGTGATTAATGGTTAATGTGATTGCTATTGGAAACTAAATTGGAAGTTGTCATTGGGCTATCTAAGGGACATTGAAGTAATTGTTACAAGCATAGAACATACCATTGTTAACTAAAATTAAAAAATTTTCCCACCGATTTGCTTCTCAATTGTTCTCTCACATGATGTGATAGTATGAGAAAGGTGTTCGACTCTTGTTTGCTTCTAACAATAACTTATGCTAAGGGATTGTTAGTCGACATCGAGTTTAAGAAACCCTATGGTTTATGATTGTCTTAGAGTCTCCCACCATAACCAATGATTAAGCACATGAGCCTTTAGCTATTTTCAATCCTTGCATATAGTGCATATGCTTTTGCTAGATTATTTGACAAAATACAAAGTCCACGTGCAATGGAATTGTCAATTTTTTCTTTGGGGTCTATAATGGCCTTACTTGTGCCTGCCACCCAATTGTTATTGTGGGTCATCTGGGTTAGGGGAAGTTTATTCTAAATTGGAATTGTCTTATTTTAATACAATTCATAATTTTTATCTATTGTCTATAAATTGACCACGATCCAAAGAAAGGATAACGGGGAAATTGTTGGAGGTCTAGAAAAAATGTAACATACTGTTTCTTGCATTATCGTTTAATCTTCAAATGAACAAGGAATTTCAACACAGGTTGGCGATTTTTATATACTAAATTGTATATAATTGTTTTAGAGAGAATGCTGAATACAAGGAATGTTTTTTAAAAGAAATGTCCCTTGATCATCTTAGTTATATTATTATATGCAACAATATCTTTAATGATATTCAGAATAGTATCTACTATGCAATAATGGCATAAAATTGATTGTGATGGGTTGGAGCTAAGGCTAAATATGTTTATAAAATGATTCCAAGTGTTCAACAAATTCCCATAACTATTAAGGCATATTATATTTTGGGTTCTCGAAGACTTTTTAAAGGAAAAATGGTTGCATATGGAAACATGTTTTGGGTCATAGACAACCAAAGCTATCTTACCTGTTCTTCAAAGAAAACACTCACTACCTAACTAGCACCATTATGTTTCATTGAAGTAAATAAATCAACCCTTTGGGGAGATCTATGTTAGGTACAAGAGAGTATGTTAGGAATCTAGCCTACTCACTGTAGTAGATAGACTTCTTTGTTTATTGAACCACTTTAGGAAGCATAACAATGTGGGGGTTTGAATGGTACCCAATGAAGGAGACTTTAGGGACAATGGCCGCTCTACATTGTCAAGGAAAGGGAGGAAGGGGTGAGAGAAGGGTTGGATAAGGACATAATGAGGACACCCATTGAAGGAGTTTAGGACTTGGAAAAGAGAAGGGAAGAGATCACTTAACTTTAGGGGCTAACAGTAGGAGAAGATTGCCACTTAGATTAAGGACTCAAACGCTTAGATCTTTGAGATCACGTCACATTTATAAGGATTTGAATTGTACACAATAGAAGAGACCCTAGGGATAGTGGCCACTCTATGTTTGTAGGGAAGGGAGGGAGGTGAGAGAAAGGTTGGATAAGGACCTAAGGAGGTCATCTTGCTAAGGAGATTACAACTTGTGAAAGAGAAGGAAGAGATAAACTAAACTACGGGACTAACTTTAGGAGAAGATTGCCACTTAGATTAGGGAAAAGGCTTGAGGGCATACATCTTTGAGCTAGGTTTGCTTTATGTATGTGTGGTCAGGTAAAGGTTAGTGGGAACAAGAGAATGCCTTATTACTGTTTATCATGTTATATAATGGTTTTACCCCTGAAGCTACTAATGACAAGTTTGGCATTATGATTGGTACACGCTAGATGATAAAAAATTGTAAGGCATTGTAGGTTTGCTTAAATGCGGTCAAGTAAAGGTTAGTGGGAACAAGAGAATGCCCTATTATTGTTTATCATGTTATATAATGGTTTTAGCCCTGAAGCTACTAATGATAAGTTTGGCATCATTATGATTGGTACACGCTAGATGATAAAAAATTTAAGGCATTGTAGGTTTGCTTAAATGCATAAAGGAGGTGGTCAAAGAAAGAAAAAATATTGTTAAGGCGTATAATAAAGGGAAATATGTTTGTAAAATGACTCCAAGTGTTCAACAAATTCATAAAAGTATCAAGGCATCTTAGATTTTAGGTTCTTAGAGATTTTTTTTGAAGGAAAAATGGCTGCATATGGAAATCATGTTTTGGGTCATAGACAACCAAAGCAATATTACTAGTTCTTCAAATAAAACACTCACCTCCTAACTAGCACCATTATGTGTCATCGAAGCAAATAAATCAACCGTTTGGGGAGATCTGTCTTATGTATAGGAGAGTGTTAGGAATCTAACCTACTTTAGGAGTAGATAGACTTCTTTGTTTGTTGAACCACTTTAGGAGGCATAACAACTTGGGGGTTTGAATGGTACCAAATGGAAGAGACTATAGGGATAGTGGCGACTCTACACTGTCAAGGAAAGGAAGGGGTGGGAGAAGGGTTGGATGAGGACACCCACCGATGGAGATCAAGACTTGGAAAAGAGAAGGGAAGAGATCACTAAACTTTAGGGGCTAACACTAGGAGAAGATTTGACTTGGATTAGGGCCAAGACTCAAAGGCTTAGATCTTTGAGACCCTAGGGATAATGGCCACTCCACATTGTTAAGGATTTGAATGGTACGCAATAGAAGAGACCCTAGGGATAGTGGCCACTTTATGTTTGTAGGGAAGGGAGGAAGAGGTGAGAGAAAGGTAGGATATGGACCTATGGAGGCCACCTAGCTAAGGAGATTATCACTTGTGAAAGAGAAGGAAGTGAGAAATAAACTATGGGGCTAACATTAGGAGAAGATTGCCACTTAGATTAGGGTAAAGGCTTAAGGGCATACAACCTTGAGCTAGGTATGTTTTATGTGTGGTCTGGTAATGGTAAGTGGGAATAAGAGAATACCATATTACCCTTTATGATGTTGTATAATGGTTTTAGCCCCGAAGCAACTAAAGATAAGTTTGGTACTATGATTGATACATGCTAGATGATAAGAATTTCGAAGGCATTGTAGGTTCACTTAGAGGCATAAAGAAGGTGGTTAAAGAAAGAAAAAAAAATTGTTAAGGGGTAAAATAAAGGGAAATCTCTTGAAAATCAACATGATCACATGCTCAAGGAATATTTTATTAACAACAATCTAGGAAAAGGCTTGATGTGAGGAAAGTGGTAGTTCAAGGCATATATGAGAAGCTTTGAGCTCTTAAGAGGGGGGAGCGAATGATTCAAGTGTGTGATGAAGCAGTGATGAAGAATTAATTATGGCTAGGAAAGTATTAATGGAGGTGTAATTTCTAATTCAAAGTGTTAAGGGATAAATTCCCCTAGGGTCTTGGGTTGATACCCTAGTGGATTGGAGGTTATCTACAAAGAAAAACACACATTCCACACAACCATGATGCTAATATAAACAAACTATACGAAGAGAGGTGCACCTGGGGGTCCTTCATTTGAGAAGATCCAGCGAGGGTCCAAACCCTCTTGGAGTTCTTTTTAGTCCTTCAACTTGCAAAACAATCAATTCTAGAAAGAACAACAGTATATTGACCAAGCATCATAAAGAAATCATCTTCATAGCATATTGAAAGGTAGTTAGTTATACAGTTAAAACAACCATTCATATGTGAATCATAACATTGATATCATAAACATGAAGAAGATTTGTACCAGGAACAAGACAAGTGTTCCTTTTATTATAGATAACTAAAGTACATAAAGGAATGATTTCCCCCGAGTCTTCCTTTCGCAGGCTCCAAGTGGAACCGTCCTCCGGATTCGTCCAGTCTCAAGCCTTCAACAAACTCCTTCCATGACTTACTCCAAGGTATCTCAAGTAGTAGAAAGACATCATAGCACAAGGAAACAAGGGTTTCTTGTAATGGGGGAAACGCTGGAAGCACAAGGATCTTCAGACCTGGTCAGGGATAATCTCAGCAGAGTGATCTTTCTCTCTCTCCTCTCCTTTAGGCCTTCCCATTGAAGCCTTTTTATACTTCTCCCAAAGTAGTTTTTTAGTTGGGAATTTGTTGGAAATAGTTGGGCCACGGGCACTAATAGGTAATTAACAGGGAAAATCTGTCATCTCCGCTCGAAATTAAGGAGATTTAATTTTTTTAAGTGTTTTAAGACATATATGCGGGTTGGATATACACAGATCCGAGTACACACGTGTTTAACTCAGGGCAATGTTGCGTATAGGGAGTAAAACACTGTTTTTTAAGTATTTGGACCAGGGCTGGAAGGAGGGGTTGCCCTAGGTCATGAGTGCAGCATCACAAACATCAAGAGTGAGATTTGGAGCTATAACACAAAGACAATTTAAAAGGGTGTTGAGATTAGAATAATCTTCAATCACTTGAAATTTGGATTAGATAGTGCGTGTAAGCAAATATGAGTTATGACATTTAACACACATAAGTGAATTGGGGTCCCTTTACATTATCCTAATGTAGGATGCTAACTAATAGATTTGGGGTCTTGCCATATTGTCTTAATGTAGGAAAACATATGTGCAACATTTTGTCTTGTGATAAGAGCAAGGAACCATGAGTAAAGGTGCAAGAGGTGGTCTAAGTCAAGCATGCATGCAAGTGAAGCAAGCAAAAGAGAGATAAAGTAAAAATGAAGAGAAAGTAAGAAGTAGTAATCAATAGTAAGTGAAACCCCAAATGCGCAAGTTGAAGCAATGAAGACAAAGATACAAAGGAAAAATGAAGAGATAGCAAGAAGTAGGAATCCATTGTAATTAAAGCCCAAAATGACCAAGTTGAATCAAATAGTTAGACAGAAAAGTAATTTGCAAGTCACTATTTGAATGCAAATAAATAACAAAAATTGAAACAGGTGGCATAGTAAGGGAGAATCGACAAAAAGTAGGTGAATTGACTAAGCAATGATTCTTAATCAAGTAGTTGACCCATTCATACTGAAAAGTAGGTGAACTGACTAAGCAATGATTCTTAATCAAGTAGTTGATGGTTGTTAGTATCTTGACCTTGAGATGCGTGAACAACATTTAGATTTGTCCACCAATGTATTACCTCTTGTAGATTTTCCTTGATTTGTGTGCACAATGATTGTATATGCAACAGCGATAGCAAAGTTATGGTGCAATATTCTTCCTTAGCAATAGTACTAACAACAATAGTGTGAGGAGGCACATGAGCAATGGGTATATAGGATTTCTATCTACACTATCATTGCTAATGTAGTTTTGTCTTCCTTTAATGGGTGTTGCACCCTTGCAGAAGCATTATTTATTGCACCTATCTTCTTTAGAATAGAAGAAACATGTGATGCATCTTCATTGTCATTCATGGAAGAGAAATTGATTGAAGATTTGTGTTTTGATTGTCTTATGACTTGTTACAGTGCATCTCCCTACATTGCTTCTAATTGTTCCTTTCCAAATTGTTAAAATTGGCAACTAGGGCCAAATTCCACTTTGGACAACTCATTTGATGAAGACAATTATTGCATTAATTTCCTCTTTCTAGAGGACCAAAATCGATATAAAGATCTTCTCATTTGGACAAGCGGAAGTGTGATTTTGAATTTTTGTTTTCTCACATGCAAATTATCAAGGTCGGCCTCCCCTCTATGTCAGCTCATCAAGCCCAACCGACATGTCTCTTCACCATCTCCATCTTATATAAATAGAGACATCCTCCTACCTCATTTGAACCATCCAATGCTTGGAGAAATGCCTGAGGTAGCCAAGTACTTAGAAGAGGAGGACGAAGGGTGGTTTGTCTTTGGGTTTGTTTCTTCATGCAAGCTGTGATGCTTTTGGATAGCCGCAGGTCTTGAGGGAAGCTTTGGACGGTTTAGAGAATGTATTGGGATTGTTTTGTGTCGAACCTTCTCACTTCAGATGAGCCACTGCACTTGGAAGCCTACTCCAGTTAGGCTGCAGGCCTGTTTTCACTTGTTTGATGAACCGTGTTCCACAGGAAGGGTGGACGAGGCTGTTGAAGCAAGTCTGGGCATATCTCATGGACTTTTGAGAACATTTCTGAGCAGCGATTTCCATAGGAAGGGTGGCTGAGGCTATTGAAGTAAGCCTGATCTCTTTTCATGGACATTTAAGGTCAGTCTCAGCAATGTTTATCGTCACGTGCCAGCTGCATATGTTACAGTGTTTGGACCAATGTTTGATGGAGATTGTAAAGCCCAATATCAGTCCATTCTAAGCCGCTATCTCTACAAGGAAGTGCGAACTCGGTTAATCACATAACTTTGCTGCTATATGTTATGTCTGATGTATGCCCTAACTAGACCTACAATCTTCTCAAGAATTGAATTATTTTGGTTTCACGATCTGTAAAAATTTCTCATTTCCCACCCCAGTTTTCAGTGCCACCTCATTTCTTCCATATAGTTAAATGCCCTTTCCCATATCCATACATTCAACAACTGCAAAAATAATTTTTGCTGAAAACACAAATTCTGAAAATTTTACAGAATGCTGAAAAATGCAGAAATAAAAAATCAGCAGGTACAAACAATCATTTAACACATTTGAACACAGTGATTTTTGGTCAATGTGACTTGGAAAAACCCCCTACAACTCTTGGGGAAGACCAATTCGAGAGCTCTTCTTTATTTCTGAAAATGCCTTTTTTTACGGTGAGAAAAATTCAGCAAAAATTCAGCGAGCAAATTTACAACTTATCTCTTTTCCCGTGTCTCACAGCAAACTGGAAATTACAGCAAATAGGACATTAATAAACACTGTATGGCCTCCTCGATTTTCGTGCCCACTTTCAGCCTTAAATGCTGCTGTATGGCTTGCATTAAATGCGTTGTATGGACTGCAATAAATGCGCTGTATGGACCTCGATTTGCGTGCAGGAAAAACAACAAACTGCTCCTCAATTTATGTGCAAACCACTCGATTTCTGTGCAAACCAGCTATATGAATTTCTAGAAAATTGTGCCAAAATCAGCCTTTCACTGTGTGCTGAATCAGTTGTACAAATCTGCTCAACTGCTGCCTTGGAATGTGTGCCAATATGCTGTCTCCTTCTCCTCCTTGTCCAGAAATCTCCCTTGCTCTCTTGCTCTCCTTCTCTCAATCTGCTCATGAAAAAATGAATGACCTTTTGCCTCCTTTTCCTCTAATTTAATCCTAAGTGACTTTTGGGTAACCTTTAAATCCAATGGCTAAAATAGATTGAGATCTAGGGCTGAGATTAAATGCTCATTTAAATCTCACTTTTTATTTTTTAACTCACCCCACTTTAATAAAGACCCACTTAGTCATTTATTTCCAAAGTCACTTTCCCTTTCTAATTTTACATTAACTTTATTAAAGTCACTTTAAAATTATACTTTAGTAACTTTATCACTTAAAGTCACTTTTAAATTAGATT
>APFE031147310.1:0-10588 GCA_000404065.3 Pinus taeda | reverse complement strand
TCCTTCTGTGTGTTACCCTGTTTACCTTTACCTTTGCCTTTGCCCCCACCATTGCTTGTGGAAGCCTGCTTCTTCCCTTTGCCTTTCTTGCCTTTTGCCGACAGTGCTACATCCTCATCCTGCTCAACTGGCTTGGCTGCCCCAAGCTGACCTTTCCTGAGCTCTATCTGAATGTAATCATCCCAAAACCTCTCCCATGTGGGAAGGGTCTCATGTGCACAAACCCCATCAGCAAAGTTCATCCATGAACGGGGGAGGCCATTCACTGCAATCCACACCAACTCAGTGGGTGGAATGAGGATGTCCTTCACTATTGTCCATCCTGCTCAAATGGTCCTTCACTATTGTCTGAAGGCTGAATTGAAGTTTTTGTCTAGGCTGCTTCTTGGTCATTTGGATGGAGGTATTGATCATCTTATTGGCAAATCATGCTCGACCCTAATTGTACTCTCATACTCTGCTGAACATTTGATATTTGATAATAAGATGAATTGATCAAGGGATTTCCCCATCTTGGGGTTTTTCCCTGGCTTGAGCTGTATCCTTGTGTCCTATTATCTTGGCTTGTTCTCTACTCTTATCATCTATGTTCTTTCATCAGTTACGCTTAATATGATGATGTCCTATGTGATTGCTAATGGAAATGTAATGAATTAAATTTGGGCTCATATAGATCTTAGAAGTAATTGTTCTAAGCAAAGAACATATTCTCCTAAAATTAACACAAATGAGATAATAAATGAGACATAGGAAATTGGTTCTGCAGTTTCTCAAATCCAGGTCCTCGCCCCAGTTCCAAGTTCAGAATCCTATCATGAAACAATCAAATATTTTCTATTGCCTCTTCTAGCCTCTAGCAATTTCATTATGCCCTTACCTTTGTTTGTGTTTGTTTTTCTTTAAGCTTCTCAATTTGGGCCTTTGAAATAACCACTTGCCTCTGCAAATCTCTTACATTTTTGCGCTCCCAGTGTATCCTCCAGTTCTTACACTTCCTCAAGTACAAGGATAAGCTTTTTTGGGCATCATCATATTGTCTTAAACCCCTTTGAAGTTCTAATTTTTGTAGAGTGAACACTTTGCATGCCCATGAGTGCTATCCATTTTTATAGTCTTGATTACTACTAAAAAATTCCTTTGCTTCCAAACCTACACAAAACCACCTGCTTTATTGCCTTTGTTGATTACTTTTACAATAGCAGGTCATAATGAAAGGAGAGTTTAGCAAATGGGAATTCTAGAGCTTTTCATGGATTATACCGCATATCGCAAGAGGTTTTGTTATGGCAAAATCACACTGAATGGTTATCCATGGTGTAGCATATGAGATATCACAGAGTATTAATACCATTGAAATGGCTTAACATGAAGCTCACCACTTGTCATCATTGAACTTTGCATTACACTATGGTTTGGATTGTTACAAAGATGGATGAAAAAATTGTTCCTTATCTTGAGATTGATATAATTCATGTGAGTTGTTGTAAGAGAAGTCTACCCTATTTGTTTTTTTTTAAATCACTAGCAATAGTAGGCATGTGCTAGCCTTTAGGATTCCATGTCCCACTCCCTTGGGCTGAGGATATGATTCCGAATCTCAATAGCACGTTTGTCTTGAACCCTGTTATTCTCCATCAATTGTCGCTCAAAACCCTCCTTCCACCTAGCCCATTGGATGGTCGGTTAGGTGTTATTGCTACGAGCTTTTGCTACTTATAACTCACATTGCAACTCCTCAAGGTCAGATGATGGAACACCTCTTGGGGCTGTGCGATAGAGTGCCATAACTATGCGTTTGAAGAAGTGCACATCACCTAGGGTAGATGAGAATTGAGTTGGAGAACCTTCCAGCCTCTTCCTTTGCATGCATAAAGACCCCAACATTTGATAAGGTCATTATTAAACCAGAGCCAGGCTAGTTGATCTCACACACAAAGTCCAATGTTGACATCACACCATTCTTAAAGAGTGTCATTTGGGAATTGCGTAATAGGTATTTAGTATTTACTACTAAGCAAAGATATTGTGATCAACTTTCACCCTTCTCGCCACCCTCATGCGGAGACATTTTACAAGGAGGGTCACCCATCTTAATGCTTTGACACATCATTGTAGGGGACATGTGGTGGTTGTGGCTATCAACCCCTTTTGCACTGGACCAGAGTATGAAGAACATGGAAGAAGTCGATTTGATTAAATTCTCGCCCCACCTAGAAGACTCTCTGATATATTCTGGCTTGAATGAGGTTTGTGGGGAGAATTCGATGGAGAAGGGTTTGGATAATCACCATAGAATCACCGATCACAGTGATCTCATGAACTCTTTTTCCCTTGAGGAGGTTAAGGCCCATAAGGCAACGAACATTTTTGCTTCATTGTTAGTGGCAATGCTAAGACCCCAAGCAAATTAGAAGTCTTTTTGTCTTTCAAGTTCATACACAACCCCCAGTGCTTGCCTCCCCTAGTTTGCCCTTTGATGTTCTATTAGATGCTCTGACACCATGTTGAGATAATAAGATATTGGATCTACTGTGAAATCTTCAATAAACCCTATTCTAGTACAACCTAAACATATAACAACACTTAGATAATGATCACAATAGAGATGAACTCATGCCATGTGCTTGAAAGAAAAATCCGACACAAGAAAGAGTATCACTGTGCTAACACTAGTGCTTAAGAGAGGAGTGCTACAGATAAGATTGCCCTTAGGCCTTTTATCCATAAACAACTCGAGTGAATGATTTACAAATGAAGAGGATGGTGACTGGGCCAGCCTAAATACAATAAGATGGGTGAATGACCCATATGTAAGTTTAGTAAAGCAATCAATACCTGAAATAGAGAGTTGGTGTGTGGACACAAGTGAACTTAACATTTGAGTCAACTCTTACTCTTCATCCTTCCAGTGTCATTCTTGGAGTTGAGCCTGGTAACTTTGCACGTAGTAATAAGCAGCCACGAATATGTCCATGCTGCTTGTACATAAAGGAAGCTTTTTTTGTTTTAAATCAAATATGAACTTCCTTGTTCACGGCTCAGGTCCATCATACTCTCTGTGCCTGCAATTGATTAACTTATGATTGAAGAAGCATTAATTTAGGAATGGATCACTGACAGTTGGCCTCTAAGTTGCTATTTTCTGTGAAAGAGATATGGTTGTGGTTGATAACTTGTTTGGCACAAGGATGTGCAACTAAACAATGCTTACCTTCATTTCTTTGTTTGGGCAAGTATGATAATGTGATGGAAAATTTAGTGTACTGTTTTCCTTTTATATACATACTCCACTTGGTTAAATGAACTTGCACTGAAGAATGGAAGGAGCTTGATGTTTATCCGTCTCATGCTTACAAACTGTGTTCTTGATTTAGTGTAGCATCTCCATTGAACATTTCGTTACTAGTTTTATGACCAAGATTTCTGCTCCCTGCCACCAATATGATACTTATCAAATATCTAATAACCATATTTATCTCAATCATCATTTTGTTTGGGAATCAGTTGTGTGTGTATATGATGTGGATTAATGAGCACAGGTGTATTGCAGTGAAGAAGCCCCATCTTTGTTATTTGGGTGCATAATAGTGTGAAGTTACTATTGTTTTTTTCTCATTTCTTAATTAGTGATGATGTGATCTTGAACTTCATAGGATAAAGCACTGTTCCACATAGTCTCTGTTTTTATTTATTTTTATTGTTTTTCTGCAGGTTTTTTTGTTGTTGCACTTGCTAATTTTATAGTAATGGTATCTTGGATTTTTATTGGATTTAATGGTATTCGAGCTGTTGTGTGTTGTAGGGGATGGGAGAGGTGCACTTAGCTCATGCTCTGACAGGACATCTCAATGCTGCTAATGCTTCAGTTGGACTTGGGGCACGATCTAACATGTTTAAACGTGGGGCAGGTGATCACAACTATCCTATGCAGGATTTCAAACGCCAAAGAATGCATGGGTTCTCTGACCCTCCAGTTGCTGCAGACATAGATGCTTATCGGAGGGAGCATGAATTAACTGCTTCGGTATGTGCAGAGTATTGCATAATAGTTTATTATACTCGTGTTTTGGGAAATGCTCTTTTCTGCAACTAACTGTTTATCAATTTACTCTCTAATGTATAAGCAGATGCAATTGTTTGCAGCTAAGTTTTTTGTTAAGCCCTATGTATTGTCTAATACTTTGAAGGGTCTATTTCTTTAATTAACTGTCATATTATTCTGGATATTTAATTGCATCTGCCAAGCATTTTCTTATCACTACACAGAAATTTAGCTTAAGATATTAAATTTAAATATAGGTTTTGGTAGAGATTTACAAAGGGTTTAAGGTACTAAATAGTCTGTTTTTTGATATTTGAGAGCTTAAAACGATTCTCTTAGAATTTATGGTCAGGATATTAAGGTTCTAGTTGTATAGGGTAATGTCAAATTTATTATTCATATTCTAACTAGTTATAGTTACCAGGGGGAAAATGTGCCTGCTCCCTTTATGACATTTGAGGCTGCTGGATTTCCTCCAGAAGTTGTCAGAGAGGTATGTTATTATGCTATCCTTCTTGAAGTTTTACAGTAGCATATTGAGAAACTGAATATGTTATGATCTTTATGTATTCAATTTATTATGTAGCGCATAGATTGGGTCTGTTTTGCATTGATATAAGATTTTATAAATTAGTTGCTCTTTTCTGTTACATGCATTATTGTGCATGCCGGCTTTTGTAGACAGGTTGTCCTGTACTGTTACCATGCATTATGTGCATGTGAGCTTTTTTAGATTAGTTTTTTTTCTTTACCATGTATTTATTTTCATTAGAGCTAGAATCAGTTGTTTACTGTGATTAGTATCACAATGCCTTTGGATTTGTCTTTTTGAGCAGTTCAGACTTACATCTCAATTATCCTTTGAACTTGTCGCAGGTGCGATATTTGCTCCAGATAGGAGCACATGTCGTACGCTGTGCTGCTGTACAACAGAAACGTATCACATTGCTATCCTATGTGGGCTAATCCAAGTGGCCTGTCTGCTGTCTGAGGATGGCTTACAAGTCATATGGGGTCGGGCTGCCACTCTTTAGGTCAGCCGTTCGGCCTGAAAAGTCCCAGATTTCTGCTTCAGGTTGCTTCTACAGGCAACCCTGCAGCACTTGATGCACTGGGAAAACTTTTTGTTGTAGTTGATGTTTCAATGAAATTAATTCTAAATTGCAGAGTCAGGATCCTAGACTTGTAAAACAAAATATGTTTCATTTTTTTCCAGAGGCTAAAAGCTTATTGGAGAAGTGGTTGTATTTCTACACTTACAATGTTGATATGCCTTTTTTCCTTTTCAGATTCAAAATGCAGGGTTTTCATCGCCTACTCCCATTCAGGCACAATCTTGGTCCATTGTTCTGCAAAACCGAGATATTGTAGCAATTGCCAAAACAGGCTCTGGAAAGACCTTAGGATATCTGTTGCCTGCATTTGTTCACTTGAAACGTTGTAGGAAAAATTCACAGAGGGGTCCAACTGTACTTGTTTTGGTACCTACGAGGGAGCTTGCGACTCAGATACAAGATGAAGCTGTAAAATTTGGCAGGTCATCAAGAATTACAAGCACTGTATGTGATGCTTTCCTATATTTATTTTTTCAGCAAGGTTGAAAATAACGCAATATGCAAGTTGCCGATCTCATGTACATTTATAATGTGTTTTGTAGTCTATATATGGTGGTGCCCCAAAGGTTCATCAATTAAGGGATTTAGAAAGGGGTGCAGACATTGTTGTTGCCACACCAGGAAGGCTGAATGATTTCTTAGAAATGAGGAAGGTTAACCTACAACAAGTTTCTCTCTTGATTCTCGATGAAGCTGATCGCATGCTTGATATGGGATTTGAGCCCCAGATACGTAAAATTGTTAATGAAATGCCTACCCAGAGGCAAACTCTGATGTATACTGCCACATGGCCTAAGGAAGTGCGGAAGATTGCTGGTGATTTGCTAATTGATCCTGTTCAAGTCAATATTGGAAACGTTGATGAACTGTCTGCAAATAAATCCATCACACAGGTCTTATCTTTCTACCATCTCGGTTTCTCAATTTTCTGATTCTTTAATTACTATAGGAGGGTTGAAGGTAATTTTTTTAGTTATTTTATTATCTATACTGCGTCTGAAAACTATAGATTCCTGCAGTATGTTGAAGTTCATAATATATTGTCTGAAAATTATACCTTTCTGCAGTATGTGGAAATTGTTGTAGCATCTGAGAAACAGAGAAGACTGGAACAAATTCTTTGTAGTCAGGAACCTGGTTCTAAAATTTTAATTTTCTGTTCAACAAAGAGGATGTGTGATCAACTTGCTCGTAGTCTTGCTCGGCAATTTGGGACTGCTTGTATCCATGGTGATAAAACCCAACATGAGAGAGACTGGGTTTTATCACAGTTCAAATCTGGGAGGTCACCTATTCTAGTTGCAACAGATGTGGCAGCAAGGGGACTTGATATTAAAGACATTCGGTAAGATATTTTGATAGTTTTGTTTTGTTTTGTTTGTGCATTGAAATAACTGCGGGATTTTGTTTCTTTTAAGGTGGTTCTCACTTGCCACTTTTAAAATTGCCATTGCAGAGTTGTTATTAACTTTGATTTCCCTACGGGGATTGAAGATTATGTTCACAGAATAGGCCGAACTGGCCGAGCTGGTGCTACAGGTCTAGCATATACATTCTTTTCAGAACAGGATGCCAAATATGCTAAAGATCTTATCAAGGTGCTGGAAGGTGCCAACCAGAGAGTCCCTCCAGAATTACGGGATCTGGCTGCTTGTTCTGGCTATGCAAAGGGACGTGGTGGAAGATGGGAGTCTGGGGGCCATGGTCGAGGTGGAAGAGATGGAGGTAGAGGTGGAAGAGGAGATGGTGGTCGTGGCTATGTCGGTGGCCGTGGAGAAGTTTTTGGTGCAAGGGGTGGAGGATGGAGAATGGGTGGGGGGAGGAGTGATGCACATGAAAGAATGCATGATAGATATGGAGGGCGTGGTAGGTTTGACCGAGATGCACATGGCAGATCTGAGAATTTCCATGGCAGGTATGATAGAGATGGCCCAGATAGGCATGAGAGGGATGGACGTGGAAGATATTTTGATGATGCAGAGAGAGTACGAGGTGGTTTCCGAAAATTTGATGATAGGGAGAGAGGCCGCAGTTACAGCCGTAGCTACAGCAGGAGCCCAAGCAGGAGTCCAAGGAGGAGTTACAGCAGGAGCAGAGGAAGGAGTTATAGCAGGAGCCCAGGGAGAAGCTACAGCAGGAGCTGGAGCCGGAGCCGTAGTCCAAACTATGATAGGTATAATGCCAGATTGTCTAGTCACAAGGGAAGTTTGCCTGCTGATTTAAGGAGAAACTCATCATTGGATATTGCATCAGCAGAAAGAAATGGTTTCCCTGCAAGGAATGGTCCTATACCAAGGTCATCTACACCTCCAGTGGGTAGTCCGCTCCCTAAACTTGTGTCTGATTATGATGATGTTTCTCCTACTAGCAAGAGATCACCATGTCAAGTTGGACATTCTCACCAGTCTTGATCAGAATACCACGATGATTTAGCATACCCTGATGCCTCTCCTTCAAGGACTGTGCATTAGGTGTTGTCTTTCACCTTGAAAGTTAGTTCAACTTATGTAAGTTGGATTGTCATGTAAATATGCTTTTACAGTGACTTTATTTTGTCAATTTACTTGGGATGCTAAATTTGTTTGTAAAATCTGTACTCAATTTTTTCATATTAGTTTTTTTATTTGACATGCAGGCCATTTGTTTATTGAAGTTTCTGGCTTGCCTTCAAGTGTAAATGGAGTTATTTAATAAATAGATTTTTATGATTTTGAGCTGGTGAGATTCTGGGTTAAAATACAACTCCGCATACATTAAGTGCCTACGTTTTCTTTATGGCTTTGGAAATTTGCACCAGCCTTGTGTCATAAAGAATGCTCCAAGTTGTCTTCTCTTGCATCAATATGGGAAGAGTGCTTGCATGGTTGTGTAGATAGATAGATAAATAAATAGATAAAATGTCTTAAACCAATCATGAGAACAATGACGACTTCAGTTTTGAGGCTGGCTTGGGTTTTGGTGTTGAGTTGCTTCCTGGGTGCAAATACCATTCTCGTCCTAGTAAAATTGTCAAAAAGATGTATGTTTACATCGCCCTATCCAATATCACTTTAACCCGTTTCATTTGTTAACATTAATTTTAACTTGCTTTATTGATGAGTGTTTCATATCGTTTTCTTTGTGCTGTAGCTTTGTGGAGTGGTGTATGGAATAAAATTGCAATTTGGTTAATCTTGGAATAATTCCTTCTGGTGGTAATAGTTGGGAATTGGAGACACATTGAATTATCTACCTTAGAGCTATTCTGTAGAGAATCTGTAGCTTTTTATATATGGGGCTTTGAGTCTTCTTCAACCACGTTCAAAACATAGGCACATACCTGGAAACAATTCTGGTTTCTTTGTATCTTTGTTTACACTTCTAAACTACGTTTATTGGCATGGAAAAAAGACTGCATGTGAGAAATAGGGCAACTTCTGTTGGTTCAAGTTACCTTTTCTTTCATCGGAACATTACAAATCTTATAAAAAGTGAATGATGGTTTTCGGACGTGACATTAGCAATTCATTATCAGGGAAAGTTCTCAGTTGTAATCAAACTCATTTTCTATTGCACTATCATCTGACATGTAGGAGCAATTCCCATTTATTAGGGAAAAGTTTCAATTGAAATCAAGTGTTTTGGTATTTTGTAGCAGCTGTTGTCTTCTTGATATATTCATTGTCCTGAAGATGTATGAACCCTTGGGTAGCAGAAACATTATGCAGACAACTCGCCTTCGGTAGCAGAAATATTGTTCTGACAATATTTATGGAATAGAGTAGAATTGTTTTTGGCTTCGTGCTAGGTACGAGGGGTAACTAGAACTGCTAAAGTTACCTGGGATTTGCACTGTTACATAACCTTTGCCCAATCCATGGTTTAACCTGTTTGTTGTGCTCGAAATTATATAAGAAATACAATGAAATCATAATGTCGATTCTCCATTTATACGTTTGTCACATGACATCACAACAAACGTAGAATGAGAACCCATTTTTAAATTTGGGCCAAGTTTTCATCTTCCATTTAATAAAATGGTATTACATGGTAAATCGGGTAACTTTCTGTCACAATGCTCAGAGAACATAGCCTGGAGGAGTTGCAAGCCTACACCAATCCCAGGAGCAAGGATATCCAATAAAATGTGTCAAACACCGAATTCCATAATCTGAAATAACCCGGCCAGGTTTGTCTGGAGTGCATTCTGTATCTCTGGTTGGACATGCCCTAGTTGCTGCGCTCCCTTCTCTTAGGGGGTATCTGATTACACTTCTCTACCTCGGTCTATTTTCCAAATAATTTCATATGGTATATAATTTTTCAGAAGTTCCTTGCAATGTGTACAACCATTTTTTAAATTATTTTAGCATAAAAGTCTTATCATCAATTGAAAAATAATAGTTTGGTTTATTTTATTTATTTTTTAATTTATTTTTGTTTCTTTTTCTGGAGAAATATATTGCCTCACTTGCCTACTTATTAACCCCCGGGACTATCAGTGTTTTTCATTATTTGAGCATATAAACGAATCATCAAATAATAACTTCGGTTTGTTTATTTATGTAATTTTTAATTTTTTGTTTCTTAATATGGAGAAATATAGTACTTTCACATGCCTGCTTATTAATCCCTTGGGGCCATGAATGTTGAAATTTTTTACGTGGTTGCTAGATGGTTGTTTCTCCTTGGGGGCACATCATTAACAACAGATCCATATCTGGGTGTAGTTTGTCCATAATTCAATATGCGTGCAGATGAGTTAGGTGCATCACTAGTTGCATAGGAAGGCTTGATGTTATGCAGGGAGGAGTTAGGAGGGTGGATGCATGCCTCAACATGCTGATGCTAGCATAAACAAATATCTTGTCTATATTCAATTCAATTTTAGTTCAGTTCAGAGTCTGTTCAATATTGGTTGCATTTCTATTATTAGCTAGGGTGCACATGCTTAAGGAATTTTCCAGTGTTTGATAGAGGGCATAGATCTCAAGAAGAGCATTCGTGCACCAACTAAATAACGCATGTTCCAACTCATGCTTGGCCCTTTAATTGTCACTCTTATCCATGCAAGAAGGGTGTAGTAATGGTTCTTTAATTGACACTTTTGTCCATGCAAGAAGGGGTAGTAAAGTGATCAAAGAAGGGGTAGTAAAGTGATCAAAGTAGGATAACTTTTGACACTCAAAGCTAAGTAGGCTTTTTTATGTGTCCATGTTCATTGTACTTTTCTCATGTTTTATACAGGAGATACAGGGTGCACAACTATGATGGTGGGTGAGTTTTTGTTTTCAACCTGTTAAACAGACATGGTGAGGGAGAACAATTAGGAAAGATAAAGCATGCGATACATTTTTTATTCACAAATGATGTACATTTATAGTACAATATGGTGACCGTTGGGATTCACATCCCAAGGTCCCTTGGACTGCTTTGTCCATTCGGCTTCCAC
>APFE031147302.1:0-10815 GCA_000404065.3 Pinus taeda | reverse complement strand
GTTACAATGTATTCTATTCCATTTTTAGTGAGTTGATACTTATTCTCAGCTCTATAGGAAATAGCTTTCCTCTCATACAAGTATGGACTTTCCAAAACAATACCACATATATCCAATGGAACTATATCTAACTCAACCTCATCTACAAATGTTGATCCAATAGAAAACCTAAGGTTACATTGTCTCGTTACTTGTCGCTTTGTATTATCACACACCCAACCTAAAGGATATGTCTTCTCATGAGGTTTTGTTTGTAATCCCAATTTCTTTATAATTGTTTCAGAAATTAAATTTACTTGTGATCCACTATCAAATAAATTATAAATCTTATTATGCTTAGAAATTACTCTAATATGAAAAGGCTCATTTCTTTCCCTCTCATTCTTTTCATTATCAACAGATTGTGCAAAATTACTTGTGGATGCTTCAAAATCTTTACCTTTAATACCTGTGGTTGTAACTATTGTTTCATCGCCTGAATCTGATCCCAAGTCCTGCTGAATAGCTGCAACATTGTTTTTCTTCTTTCCACCAAACTTCTTAGGTTTCAGTTATGGATGCAAAAACCAGCAGTCTGCCTCATCTATCCTTCTTTCTTTCAATGAGTGCATGAAGGTTTATCTTTCTTTATAGTGTTTTCTTTCCTCTCTTTCCATTTCAGTTTCTTCTTTTCCTTACTCTTGCTTACAGAATATTTAGACGATCCACCAAACTCTGGGTTTACATTCTTACCTCTAGCTTCTAGATGCGTTTCCTGAACTGATACATCATCTAAGCTAGTGGGATTAAACATGAGAATAGTATGCTTTAAATAGATATGAAGACCGCCTATATACTTCAATAAAGTCTCAGGTGAATCTAATGATATACCTATAGTTAAAGCTCTCTTTCTGAATTCCTGAGTATAACTTTGTACACTTTTACCCTTCAACTGACGAAGAGTTTGCCAACTCATCATTGCCTACTGCATGTAAGGTAAAGGATAGAATCGATTTTTGATAGCATAAAAAAATTCATTCCAAGTAGAAATGATTTTCCATGTTTTTGTAGATCAGGTTGTGTCTTGCCTTCCCACCATACTAGTGCAGTTCCTCCAAGTCGAAGGCTAGCCAACTGAATCTTCTTCCTTTCTGAATCAACGCTCTATACATCAATTTGTCTTATCCAATTATCTAGATTTTATGCATTGAGTTCTCCATCATAAATTGGCAAATCAAACTTCACATATAATTTTCTTAAGGAAGTTTTTATCTTCTTCCTAGAAGAGCTAGAAGATGATGAGGATGATGAAGGTGATGATGGGGGAGATGGTGGAGGAGGCATTTTCCCTTTCCCTTTGCCTTATAGAGGGGAAACTAACAAGGTTCCTCTGCTCCTTTGTCTGGTTTAGGTGTTGAAGTGCTTTCACCTCGTCCCTTGTTAAATTCGAGATACATCTCTTCCACCATGGCTTGGAGTGCCTTAAAACTTTCTATAAATTGAGATTTTGATCCCAATGGAGCTTATTCGACCATTCTCCTCTGAGAATAGAATTCTCCAATCTCTGGATTAGCCTCAACATGTTCTCCTTCTCCTAGTCTCAGCTTTAATTTAGTTAGCATTCAAAATCTAGCACAAGCTTGTCTAACTTTAACAAAACCAAATGATCTGATACCACTTGATCTGAAATGGATACTAAATCAAGAAAAAAGGTATTACAGACTCATGTGTAGGAATGCCTATATTATTTAGTGCAACGGATCGAAAATATTGTTAATAATATAGACAATGAACACTTATAAAACATAATATACACACACATCAACACAAAAAAATAATCAAGGAGTTCACGAGACTTCCTAGCTACGTCTCCTGGTCCAGCTTTCAATGTCGACCTCTATATTATGTCTTCAAGAGTAGAGTATTACAAGTGTGAGCTCGAATAGATTCTCAACACAACAGTGAAAAAAAAACAGGGATTTACTCGAAATCCTCAAGTTTAAAGGAGTGCATAGACTCTCCCTCTTACTCCCTGCCTTTTTCTTTCTCTTGCTCTCTTTTCTGTGTCCTCTTTGTCTACTATAGAGTCACTTTTAAGCCTCTCGGCTCTGTTTATTCATCTACATTCTTGGGCTTTATGGCTCCCGGTCGCTGCCCATTAAACTCCCTATCAAGCGTTAAATAATCATTGTAAAATGCTTAAGGTATGGTGGCGACCTGTTTTCAAACGGAAAGAATCGCAAGGTGAAAAATCCTAAAGAATTGCTTCTTTGTTTACATAGAGAAATACATAGGAAAAAATCTAAAATAGAGGAATCAGACCGCTGTTATACCTCATCCATTATTGGTCCTTTGGAATCCCACACCATAGACCTGTTCTCATCCGACGGTTCACATCCATCTCGATCATCCAACCTGCTTGAACATTCCGCATCATTGATCTATGACCATTTGATCTAATGGATGATGTGCATTTCGGATGGCTTACTTACACGGAGATCACCCACCCGAAAAAATGGTTTTCTCTCTCCTTGCTGTGTGCTATGTGTCGGTCAGTGTATGGGATCGGGTGGAGCCCATCCAATACCACTTGTCAGTTGAAGCTCACCTGAAATACCATTTACCACGGAACCCAAATAACTTAAAGTTGCATTCATAAATCCTTTCGGGTCCATGTTTTATCACTGTAGTGCCATATGCCATGTCTCCTTTGTATTTTGGTTTTATAACAGAAATACACCAATACACAGAAAAAGCCCGACAAAACACTTTTTTATCGGAACTCAAATTTTATAGAGCTACATTTATAATTCCGTTCAGGTCTTCTGATCAGCGATATTGGTGTATCACATATCATGGGGTCACGGGTCCATTGGTATCACCCCTTCTATCGTTGCGATGTGATATTATCATCTCGGTCGTTGATCTACACGCTCAATCAACGGTCAACGCTGTGTCGCTGGATTGTAATCACAATTTCCATAGGGCCACTTCTGATATACTCCACTGGCATCTCTTGATTGCGATATCCCAATTCAATCTGGGTCATTGATCTGTCTGATCCAATGACTCTAGTGTAATGAGACTGCATTCTCCACTGAACTTGGTTTTTCCACCATTCCTTAGTGTTTTCATTGCGATAATGTTTTCTGATAGTTTTAAAGACTTAGACTTAGAGGTTTTAGGATCCATTTTGGATGAGTAACCTTATCTCCTACATTCAAATAAAATGATATGCATAGAGAAAGAGACTCTAGGGGTAGATTTATAGCTAGAGGCAAGAGTTCAATTCCTACAACACCACCTACTCCAGCAAGAACAAGAAGTGATACACCTCCATCCCAAACTAATACTCCTAGCCATAGAACTCCTGCAATTCTAGGGGTAGAAATCCAATCAAAAGAATCTCCTACTTCATCCACCAAGTCATTCCTAGAGGAGAAAAATCTTGGATCTCCAGCAGCAAGAGTAGCCTTTTTCACCTCTACATGGGAGCACATTTTAGTTGAAGAATTAGGAATACCTAGTGATAAAGAAGAAGTATAACCTCTCTCCCATATCCCATTAATAGATGAACCAGAGGAGGAGAAAGTAACCTTGCTGGCTGAACCCTATACTGACCCTAGTGAAACTATAATGGTAGAAGAAGGAGAGGATGGAGAATTCACACTGTTTGGAGGAGGGGGTAGAGGAAGAGGTAGAGAAAATAATGGAGGAGACAGAGAAAATAATGGAGGAGGCAGAGGAAATAGGGAAATAGATAATTCTTTTGGATTCCCTATAGTGGATGAAGAAACAAATGGCACAATGAAAAAGATCTCACCTTCTATCCTCCCAAACTTCCATGGGTTAAAAAGTGAGGATCCTAAAACATTTTTATTTGATTTTGAAGTCTTGTGCAGGACCTATGATTATCTAGAAGACTCTAAAAAGCTTAAGTTGTTCCCTTCAACACTAAAAGGCGCTGCTTTAAAGTGGTTCATGGGGTTAGTCACTCAGTCCATTAGAACATGGAATGACATGAAAAAAATGTTTTTGGATAGGTATTTTGATTATTGCATGCCTACCAATCACAAAGATGAAGTGCTCAAAATGATGCAAAGGGTGGATGAAAATTTAGAGGATTTTATTGAAAGATTCAATTATAATTTGAAAGAGCAAAGATGGACAATTTAGATGAAGATATCTTAAAAGCTCTTTTATTAAAACCCATTATATCTGAGTGGATAGCATCCTTAACATGATGCGGAAGGGAGATATCTCTCAACTTCCATTAAATGATATAGGAGAATTATGTGTTCATCTCTTAAGAGGGAAATCCAAAACTGGGAAAGGTCCAAGAGATCCTTCTCTTGTTAGAGTAAATAAGTCAGTAACTAGATCAGTGAGTAGGGTAGAAATTGGTAATATGCTTGATGAATTCAAAATAGTTATTTTAGGGAGTCTTAGTGGGCAAATAGATACCCTTAAGTTGAAAAACAAGCAAAAAACCGGGGTTGATGCAGTTAGAGTCGGTCTTGTCAGTGCTCCGTCAGAGATCAAAACTCTTTCTGCATTTCATTTTTAGGAGTCTCTCTCCATTCACTTTGCTAAATTTCACTAGGGGCATGCCATAATCTGACGAGAGGGTCTTTTCAGTCATTATCCCTTACCCCTCATGTCTAGCACCTGCTGGCTTAGGTCTTTTCATCAATGTTTATTAAAGTCCATGACAATCAATGTTTGATATTTTAATGGACAAGAGTCATTTTCAGTCATTAGGTCTAGGGATTGATCAATTTGGTCTTCAACCGTGTCCAATAAAGCCATGAAGCCCAGAGGGAGACCCTTACAAAGTTGTGATTTAAATATTTTCATCGTCATGTTGACAGATTACGACTATTCTTCAAAACTTTGTTTTGAAGAAAAGTCAAACAATGTGTCTTTGTGATAATTTCCAAAAACGTTTATGGTTGATCTCTTCAGGCACAATCATGGTTTCCTTGGCCAAATGCCATGTCAACAACCCCTGCAAAAAAGTGCCAAAAATTTCATCATTTTAGCTAAAAATTTAAAGGGAAAAGTGAAATACAGAGTTGAATTAAATTAGGAAAAAGTACCAAAACAAAAAATTACCAAAGTGGGTTTTGAAGAAAAAAAAATCAAAACCATGACTCCAAATGTCTTTATATAGAATTTCCACAAGGAACAATGTCATTTTGCACACCAAGGATAGAGAAAGCATTTCAAGGTGATTGTGAGAGCAAGCTCACGTTTTGAGTGAGGTTGGAGGTGTTTTCATAGGCGCGACGCACAGGTAGAGGGGCACGGTGCACAGGGCACGACCACACAGTGGTGAAACAACACAAGCGCGGCGCACACAAAGGGCGTGACGCACTGGGTGTGCTGCACGGTGCACACCCACAAAGGCCCGGTTTGGCTCAAAATTTGCAACAAATCACCTTGAAACCCTTGAAATTGCCAGGTAGGGTCGACATCTCGGTTGCTCATCAAATTTTGTGAATATGATGATGGTTTATGGCCGTTTATAGTTGCAATAAAAACTCCTAAATCCTACCACTTGAAGTCATTAAAACCATTGCTCTTAGGGTTGCAAATTTGTTGTGTTGATGCCAAGGTTCCTCCTCCCTTTCACCTTTCCCTTCTTTCCATCGTTTCCTTCCCCCCTATTCCATTTTTCCCATCTTTCCCTACCCTAAAACATTACTAAACTCCTATTAGCTATCCCCTCCACTCATTTGTCAAATGTAAAACGCCAAAATCCTACCTTATGAAATCCACAAACCCTCCTACATGTCCCTAAACAAAATTTCTCCCCATAATCCCTAATCCCGTCATATTATTCCCCTTCCTAACAGTCCCTTTTGCATTGTTCCCCTTGGTGGCAGAATTCATAACAACACATAGTTTCCACACATCATCAAAGGGCAGTCCAAGAACAGTCCATATACAACAGTCATGGCATCTGAGCATTGATCGGAGTATGAAATGGATACCCAAAGTGATTCATCCTCGGAAGAACAGGCTCCCCGGAGACATCATAAAATTGGTAGACATGTTAGGGATGAACCAACCACCCTTACAGAATTGCAGCCCTGCCCTCTTGCTATGTCATGTTTCCAGCATCTGTCATGTTTTGAGTTTTGTCAAAAGGTGGCTAGTGTTCGAGTTCATCATGAGTTGGCCCGTCTTTTTGTGCTTCACTTACATGGAGATCACTCTATCTTGGCTGGTGTCACCTTCACACTGACACCTGAAACTATCTCATTAGCAACCGGCATATCGAATGTTGGAGAACCATGGCACAAGAAACAGAAGGTTGATCGGAACCATTATGAGCCATACATTAAGGCCAGTTTCTTGAGGTAGCTCAAAAGAGTCTTTCCATTCCGATATTTGAAAGATGAATATGCTCCACTAATGAAGTTGATCATGAAATATTTCAGCTGTGAGGGGAGGTTCTCTCGTTTATATGCTTATCACATCAGGTTTCTCAAGCATTTTACCAGGGTATGGATGATGAACATCCCATATTTCATTTGCATGAACATAGAGAGGATGAACACCTTCATGCAGCATAAAACCCCTCAGCAGCAACTTAACAATGTTTATCATTTTGCTCTCATTCAGATTTTGGTGGTTCATCAGCTGGGATTACAGGGCATTACTTGGGATGAATTCATCTCCTGTGACCTCTTCAGCACTTCACAGGTATTATGAGAGGTTGAACATGAGATAGGTGGTCCTTCTCATCAATATGAGCACCATGAGACCACTACTATGCCGGTATTCATCACCTATCAAAGAGGCAGTAGGCATTTTTTCGCAGCAGCAAAGCGAGTGTTATCTCCACCCGGGGTGGAAGGGGCCTCGCATCCGACATCGGCAACACAGGTACAGGATAGGGGTAAGAGGCCCATGCATGACGAGGGGCCATCAGGTGAACGAGAGGCCAACTTCATCCTCATTCACGATGATGATACAGATGTGGAGAGTGCAAACTTAGAAGGACCATCTAGGAGCAGCAAACAGAGATCCAAGCCTTGTCTCTCAATTTGGAGAGGGCTAACTGGATTATCAGGTACTTGGAGTGGAGGAATAAACAACTCGAAGACTAGAAGGAGATCATAGAGCTGCAAAACATCCGCGAGAATCACCAATCTGCCCAACATAGGAGGATTGCGCTCACTTCATTAGAGAAAGAGATTAACAATGACCGAGAGTCTTGGCTTGAGCGGATCAACATCCACCTTGAGAGACTACTAGAGAAGGCCGAAAAGGACAAAACATTATTGAGGCAGATGGTTTATCACTACAGTGCATGGAACATGAGTTCAAAGGCTCAGATAAATAATTTGAAGGCGAAATTGGGGAGAGCGGCAAAAAGACAAAAGAGGCAAAAGGAGCAAGATTGGGTCCGAATATTGGCCGAAGATTTTATGGCTCAGCATAGCACTTCATAGAGAATCTCCAGCCCAAATTTTAAAAAATTTGAGGCAATTTTGGTCATTTGACAAATTTTGGTTCACAAAACAGGGGTTTTCTCCCTGTGCGTCGGGCCATTGGCGTGGCGCTTATGATAGGGAGCTCCAAATCACGAAAGGTTTACATTTTTGGATTCAGCATGAAAAATCATGACTGATGGTGCATGGCCAAGAAGTTTGGGCAAGTTTTGAGTCCCCGGGAGGTCAAAAACACTCAAAACATGACCTCTCTGCCTCTATTTTGACACACAAGAAGCAGTCTTGGGAAATTGAAGTTTTGGAGGGGTAAATGAGCACCGAATTCAGAAACGCCACTTGTGTTAGAAAGTAGACAGGCAGGGTTGTCTAGCAAACACACTTGGGCACAATTTGGACTTCGGCAAGTACCTCAAAATTTCCTCCAAAGTGGCGTGACACATATAGTTTTGGGCGCGACGCACAGAGACCCAAAGGCCAAAATCACTTCCGCTCTACGACATTTCAATTCGCGATTTTCTCCAAGTGTGCCTGCTCATTTACACTACATTTTTCTTGGAACCTATGGAAAATTTTAAAAAGTATTTTCACTAAATTTTGGCTTCTATCCAAGTGGCAAAGGAAGGCGAGCAGGTCACCCAAACAGTTTGTCATTTTTGTAACGCTGCACCTCTCACTAATGGTTGGCTTTTCATTTCTAGTTTGTAATGATTTGAAAAACTCCCCAACTTTGGGTCGCTCCATTTTCCAATTGCAAAGTCTATTTATTGTATGTAAAACCATCTGCAAAGGGTTGGTTGTAATTTCTGGGAGACTATCGGAGAGAAAATCAATTACTCATTGTATATTTTGACAGAGAATTAATGAAAGGCAGTGGCTCTGGTTCATGAGATTCATGTGGTGTGACTGTAGCAAATGTATTCTCTTTATGTTTCATATGTATTTCGTTATGTTTCACAGTTCATTCATATTCATCTCCAATGAAATGTTCTAAGTAGGATAAGGTAGAATTCATGTTTATTGCTCTGCCTATGGGAAAGTTTCACGTTCTGTGTTCTTCTTCTGTTGAAAAGGATTCATGTATTTATGCTCCTTTCATCCTCCTAAATAATCTTTCCATTGCACATTATTTCAAATTTAATTGCTAGACTTTCCGCCTGTCTTGCGTCATGAAGTAATCCGTGCCTTTGTGTTAAATTCTCTACTCATCGCTATTAGTTGGTTCCATATATCCTAGAAACTCAGTCATTTATCAAAAATTGCCTCTTGTTTCCATATTTATTTACCTAGCCTAAAATCAATATTCACTGTAAGTCATCTCATACCATATCGTTTATTTATTCACTGAGCATGACACGGAGAGAGCCCTCTCCTGTTCTGGTAGGGCTAGCTACCAGACTGAGCGTGGTTTGTGGTTAGCCTGAATTTTACCTTCCTTCAGCCTAAGGTAGATTTAGGTGCTAACATAGTGGAAACCATACTGGGGAATGAAATTACATCCCTTACATCTGATAATTCTAAGCTTCCGGATGATAAGTTTAGGATTTGATAGGCTGAGTGAGTTGATCGTGTCCTTTTGATTTTTCTTAATAGCATGTTGGCTTATAGAAGATATACCAGAGCTAATCCAGATCTAGATCCTCTGCATATCTACGAAAATCCAAATTTGATTCCAAGAATTCATCATCAAGAGAGCTCTATATCTCCCGTGTTCAAATCCCATTCACGCCCTGACATTTTTTAGTATCTTGAAGAGCTAGATTTTGATGAGAAGTTTGAAATATCATTGTTCGAGACCAAATACGAAAGGGCGTTTGACTCTACTGTCCCCAATCCACAGTTTCTTGTAGACTTGGAAACGAAAAGGGCTAACTGGTCAATTGATAATTACATTGCAACACAACTTCAAATTCCAATTGTTAACCCCCTACAAACTGTGCACACTCCTCCAACGCCTCCAAGGCCAAACCTACCAAGAGTGATGGCTGCTCGTTTTGCACCTCTTGTTCTGCCTCAAGTTTTAGATGATATGCCCGCAGATTATTAAAGCAAAATCCCATTTTTTTATGGCACTCTTAACAACATTACCGCTTGTTGACACCTAATCCTCTGCAATTGGGTGAATTTGGAATGTGAACAGTCATCAAGAAGATGAACTGAGCAGTCACATTCTTTGTATATAACAATAGCTACCTAATGAAATAAATAGTATCAGTTTTCTGCCAAACTAGAGTTACTCCTGGTCTGACATGGTATCAGAGCCAACTCCTTTTTAGCCTTTGTGTCCCTTGTAACTCCCTTTCTGCTCTCCAAATAGCTGAGCAGGTTCTCCATAAAATTAGCTACCCCTCTGTCTCACTGTTCAGTTCTCTGACTGTCATAAACGTTTCAAAAAGGGCGTCATTGCACTTGTGCCTCAATTGCTTGAATTCATTCACCTGATTATTCTCACATGCGTTACTGAATGTGTTTGAATGGCTATTGAACATGAACGCTGTGGTTTTTGAATGCCTGGGGGTTTGGTTGGTAACGCTGTCCAAGTTATACTTCTGGTAACTGCTCAAACCATCTGCTTTCCCTGCTTTAGAACAAACCATATGCGCCTCCATTGATTAATTATGTGTGGATCTTGTTGTCGTAGCAATAGATCTATGCAACTTTCTGTCAAACTTGCACGAACTGGAGCTCGATTTTCTGAGATCTGATGGGAACGTATCCGAGGTTGTGCGTGGGTAAGGTTTTTTCTTACCTTCAGATGAAGTGGATTGCTGCAACTCTAAGTTGGCTTTCACACTGTACATGAAAAACGTGTTACTGGTCACATTGCAACCGAGGCATGAAATTCATTGCTGAATAATTAAAATTAAGAGCCTATGCCCATTATTCGTGTTCACTGCAATGATACGCTCATAGGAAATCAATTTATAATTTCAGTTTTGCTTGGGTTCTCTCCGCTCTCAGTCTCGGAATTTATTGCGGGGAATGTGCATGATTTGTTGTTCAAATTTTATATATCATGTGCTTGCCAGCGCTGAGGGGTGCATTGCATTTGGTTATTGTGATGCACAAGGCTTGTGATGTTTGTTTTTGAATGCAGTATATGTTGAATGTGAATGGTATCAAAGTGCTGTCCTATTGAATGGTATCAAAGCGCTGTCCTATTGAATGGTATTTAGTATTGAACAACGTAAGTGTTGTGCATTGTGAATTATATGGTATTGAACTGCATTTTTTTGCATCAGTCTTCCACAAATGAACCTCAACTCGCATTCAATTCTCGAATAGCTTTCTTTGGTTGATGTTGCTACACATGGTAAAATACTGTGGTTTTATTGCTATCCTATAGCTCTATGGCATATACATTGAAAGATATATG
>APFE031147298.1:0-27240 GCA_000404065.3 Pinus taeda | reverse complement strand
CACACTCCCTACCAATTTGGGAGCATGGCCAGTCATATTAACAATATGAGATCGTTGTTAGACCAATTAGTCACTATTGGTTTTAAAGTATCTAAGAATGACAAAAGACTAAAATAGTGATGCCACCAAGAAGCCCTCTGGATTCCTATCTTAAATTAAATGTTTCTCTTGGAAATCAAATCAGCTCCTTGATGCTTATTTGATGTTGATTGCTTTTAGCTGCTTTTAGTTTTCACTATCTATGGTTAATTTGCAATTTTTTTTTTTTTTAATCTAATTAGTGATTACTCATTCTTTTGAGTCATGAGTCTTCACTCTTCACTATTTTTGAGTAATTTTAATTTACTATTTCAGATTTCAATATCTACTATTTAGCATATTCTTAGTACTATTTAATAAATTTGAAATTTTGATGTGCATGTATCAATGATTCAATGTAGAATATGAAAAGAACAATGATGATTAATTGATGATGTTTGTATCATTTACAAATTTAAATTTAGTATTTACGGTGCACAATGACAATGAATCTATATGGAATGGAATGATTTAGTATTTACATTGCACAATGATGATGAATCTGCATGGAATGGAATGAATTGTTAATGTTGACATTTTTCTCTTTTTTAAATAATTTTAGAAACGAGATAATTTTAGATATGCGGCCCCTATACTAGAGACCCTCACGCCCCTCATTCACCACAAATTTCCCTAAATTTTGAGGGGTGTCTCCACATGTACCAATGTATGTTTCCCCACTCTCGGGCCTCAAACATTTGGAGAACATTGAACCAAATGGGCAAGCTCAAGCTTAGAAAACAGAATGATTTTCTTCTACAGGAAGAAATAAGAAGAAAAAACAGAATTGATTTAAATGCTAAAGAGTCGATGCCATTATAGAGCCAGACTCCAAAGAACTAGAAGAAAATGGGCTCCACCCGGGACGAGGTCAATCTACAAAAAAGTCCAAAAGGAAGAAAAAAAAGGGCATCCCAAGCCACAGTTAGAACACCGGTGCCTAATAAGCAGAAAGGAGTGAACTTTGCCAGCACGGAAAAAAAAAAAAAAAAAAAAAAAAAAAAAAACTTAACTTCGGGACGAAGTTCCTTAAAGTGGGATAGTATTGTAACCATCCCTCCCTTATAATAAATAATAAAAATATATAATAATAACTAATAAAAAAATAATACAAAAAAAAAAAAACTTAAACTCGGGACCTTTTCTTCCACGATGGTGCACCATCCCTGACCCTCAGGGATTCCTTTCCCACATGGCAGCCCACTTTGTCCTTTACTGTTGCCTTGAGGTTCCTGCTCTTGCGATGCGAGGGCATTTTTTTGTGCACTTTACATGAAAGTAATTCATGTTTTTTAACTTTGTACTTTCATGAAGCCAATTTACCTTTCTTATTTTCATTTTACATTACAGGTAATTAATTGTGGAATTGAGGCTTCTGTGATTAGTCATAGTTTATAAGAAGAGCTTCAGATAAATTCACATTGAAAAAGACACTTGTGACACGGTTTCGAACCAACAAGTGTGGTTAAATTATTTTTTTTTTTTAATAAATTTCACCAATATATTTCCATCGTTTTTAATTTTTTTTGGTGAGAATCATTTTTGTTTTTTTTTTTAAACTTAACTGTTTTTTTAATTTTTGGAGCAAAGAATGCAATTGGGATTTTGCTTTCTAAATTTGGTTGTTGACATTTTGTCTTTCAAAAATTTAATTAGTATTTCTTAAATTCAAGAGTTGGATTTAGTTTAGAGCTAAAAGAAATTCAAGAATGTAAATTTTTGTTTTCTAAATATAGTTGTTTTCTTTTTGCTTTTCTGAACTTTCAAAAATATAACTAATATTTCTTAAATTTAATCATTAGATGTGTTTAATACATGTGTTTAAGAGTTGACCGTTGTTATTTTTTTCCTTTTCTAAACTTTCATGAATGTGATGCAATGGTGAAGATTAGGAAGACAATTTTCAAATTGGAATGTTCACAACTAATTTTAGAAAGCCTATATGGTAAGTTTCTCATACCAGAGTTCCAAAAATAGTCCCCAACAAAAACATTATTTAAACATCACATGAAAAACTCTATAAATATTAAATGGCTACCTAAACCCTTCTTTCAAAACCTTGTGGATGCAGTCTTACTCTTAGAAGAAAAGAAGATTCTTAAATTTGAAATATACTCAATTTTTAAAACAAATGTGGTGATTGTCTCATTGGAAAAACTTGTCAGTTAAGCACTCATTGGAAAAGCTTGTTAGTTAAGAAAAACCAGTCACATACCAAAATTTGATATTAACCTGAGGTGCCTTCCAAGTATTGTAACAGCGAGTTAAAACATTTCTATCACACGTTCTGGGAATATTATTTATCGAGTAAAAAGCCATGTTGGAATCATGGTAGAAACTTGGGAGTTATTAAACCATGGAAAAGAATTTAAACGCAGATGCATAAGTAGTGGGTATTTGTGTGACAGGTAATGCGAGTAAGTAGTGGGTATTTGTGTACGCGATGTGTAAGTAGTGGGTATTTGTGTTATAGGTAATGCGAGTAGTGGGCGCTTGGAGTTCATCGAACGTTCAAACAAATTCATGCCAAGTAGTTCATCCAATGTTGAAACGAATTTTTCCAAGTAGTGGGTGCTTCTAATTTGTTATCATCTCTGACAAGAAAGCGGCATATTCCATTCCAACAATGCCCGATGCATTTGTTGATGCATTTGTTATAGGTCAAATTTATATTCTCACAAAAGCACATAGTACACTGTGGGCGTGTGTCAGAACAAAAGCACGATGCTCAACTAGGGCGGGGAGTATAGCCATTCAAGGAAGTGTGGAAATCGCTATATAAATAGCATAAATTCTTGTCTATGTTCTGATTGACAAGTCTGTGTGCTTGGTTTGAGTCTAACTCAATGAGTATGTGGTTTTAGTCTCTGTAGCTTTGTGTGTGAGTCAGTCATGTCATATTTGTGTGGATAGAAGAGAGGATTTACCATTTTTGAGTTTATGGAGTTAAATGATCATTGAATTTTATTTATATTATATATTTTTAGGTTATCATGGGTATCCAGTTTTCATATATATATTATATATATAATATATATATATTATTATATAATATATATATCAATTTTTCTCTCAATTTAATTGTAAATATTGCAGGTTTAACTATTTATTCATTTCTTGGTAATGTGTTCATGTTATCTTATGTTGCAGGAGGCTATTAATGTTGATTTCTAAAATGAGCTCAATGGAGAAAAGAAAAAAGACAAGACTTCAATATGACCCAAACCCTTGGACATCCATCACAAGAGAAATTTGAGCTACAAGTATGTAATACCTTCCATTCACATTCAAAGTTTCCCGACAATGACTCCATCAATTAGCCATGAGTCTGCCATGTGGACTAAGATTAATATTTTATTAATAATAATTTTCAGACACATTTTTAATAATTGAAATACTTTTCCATATATCTCATAAACTTGAGCAGTACATCATATTTTCCATAAACTTGACCAGTATTTACTTGTTTAATTAGTTTTTAAACAAGGAAAACATAAGCTTGTTAGAACAAGGTATTGCTTTTTCCCCTTGATATCCTCTAACCCTCTTTCCTTAAACATAGTTCTTTGATCCTCTTTAGGGTTATATTATTTATATTCTAAGTACATGGCTTTACTAATAAAATTAATTAAATACTAGTATTATAGCACTATTATATTATTAATGACAATAAATCCTTTCAAATACTAATTTCGCTTGAATTAATAATTCTGGTTCCCATTAGATTTCTAGATAATAATGCCTTAACAATTGGTGGTAAGTACATTACCTTTATCATTTTGAATACTACTTTTAATATAGGTTAAATTTTAGTATTGATTTTCCCTTTTCATAACTAATCTGAAGGGATCCAGTATACATAATATAATGATAATTAAGATTATTTGAGTCCTTATATTTAATAATATCCAAAGTTCTATTAAATTTATATTAAAAAAAAATTATGATATTTAATATAGAATTCCCCCTTTTGTTGACTAAAGCGAGGGATCGGAATATGTAAACTAATTATTTTAATCCTCACCTTTTGATATATCCATAGATCTTATAAATATTTTTTTTTAACACAAAGCATTAATAATTTAAGATATAATAGATAATAATTATATAATAATTATTATTATTTCTTCTTAGAAATTATGAAAAAAAAATTAAACTCAAATTGCGTTAAAATTTCACTTAACAATAACATATGATAAGTAATAAAATAATAATTTATTGTTATTATATAATTAAAAATTGAATATTCAAATCTAGTCGTTGTTGGTCAATCCTAGTCGTTTATCTAGTCTCATCCAATATAGCCATTTTTTCAATATAGTCATGTTTCAGTGAAACATAGCTGTTGGACGATCTGCTCTCCCTATTTAAATATGTAGCCATGATCTGGTTCTTCAACTTGTCCGGACGATGAACCACACTTGTTAGTTTGAAACACGTCGACAAATGTTCTATTATGTGATTTATGCCAAAATACTTTTCCCAAAAACATGTTATAAAATAACTAGGGTTTAGAGTTTGGGGTTTATAATACTTTAAAAAATGTTTTTAATAAACACTTAAATGAAAGTTACAAAACACTTTTTAAAATGTTATAAAATGATTAGTATTTAGGGTTTGGGTTTTGGGTTTTAGGGTTTAGGGTGATTTAGGGTTTATAATTATTTATTAAATGCTTTTAATAAACACTTAAATAAAAGTTAAAAAAATCTTTTTAAAATGTGATAAAATGCTTAAGGTTTAGTCTGTGGGGTTTAGGGTTTATAAGGGTTCAATAAATGATTTTAATAAACACTTAAATAAAAGTTACAAAACGCCATTTATAATGTTATAAAATTCTTAGAGTTTAGGATTTAAGGTTTAGCGTTTAGCGTTTCAGTTTTGGGGTTTAGGGTTTTAGTTTTTGGGTTTAGAGTTTAAGGTTTATAATGCTTTACTAAATTATTTTAATAAACACTATAACAAAAGTTACAAAATGATTTTTAAAATGTTATAAAATGATTATGTTTAGTGTTTAGTGTTTAGGGCTTGGGATTTGTGGTTTAGGGTGGTTTAGCTTTTAGGGTTTATGGTTTATAAGACCTTAGTAAATGGTTTTAGTAAAGGCTTAAATAAAAGTTACAAAAATCTTTTTAAATGATATAAAATGTTTACGGTTTAGTGTTTACGGTTTGGCCTTTTGGATTTAGTGATTAGGGTTTATAAGACCCTAGTAAATGCTTTTAATAAATAGTTAAATAAAAGTTCCAAAATGCTTTTTAAATTGTTATAGAATGGCTAGGGTTTAGGGTTTAGTGTTTATGGTTTACGGTTTATAACAATTTAGTAAACGATTTTGATAAACACCTAAATAAAAGTTAGAAAACAGTTTTTAAAATGTTATAAAATGCTTAGGATTTAGGGTTTAGGATTTAAGGTTTAGGTTTTTAGGTTTCAAGTTTAATGTTTAGGGTTTATGGTTTTGAATTTATGGTTTATAACACTTTCTTAAAAGCTTTTAATAAACACTTAAATAGAATTTACAAAACACTTTTTAAAATGTTATAAAATTCTTAGGATTTATGGTTTATGGTTTAGGGTTTAGGATTTGAGGTTTAGGGTGAGGGTTTAGTGTTTGAAATTTAGGGTTTAGGGTTTAAGGTTTAGGATTTATGGTTTATAACACTTTATTTAATGGTTTTAATAAACACTTAAATAAAAGTTACAAACCACTTTTTAAAATGTTATAAAATGATTAGGGTATAGGGTTTAGGCTATAGGGTTTAGGGTTCAAGGTTTAGGATTTATAGTTTATAACTATTTAGTAAATTGTTTTAATAAACACTTAAATAAAAGTTACAAAACCATTTTTAAAATGCTATAAAATGTTGAGGGTTTAGGGTTCAGGTTTTAGGGTTTAGGGTTTAGGGTTTTAAGTCTAGGTTTTAGGGTATAGGTTTTATGGTTTAGGGATTTTAACACTTTAGTAAATCCTTTTAATAAAAATTTAAATAAAAGTTACAAAAGACTTATTAAAATGTTATAAAATACATAGGGTTTAGGGTTTACAGTTTAAGGTTTAGGTTAGGGGTTTATGGTTTAGAGTTTAGAGTTTAGGGTTTATAACACTTTAGTAAATATTTTTAGTAAACACTTAAATACAAGTTACAAAACGTTTTTAAAGTTTTTATAAAATGCTTAGGGTTTAGCGTTTTGGGTTTATAATTTAGGGTTTAGGATTTAGGATTTGGGGTTTAGGGTCTAGGGTTTAGGGTTAAGCATTTGCTATTTAGGCTTTAGGGATTAGTGTTTATAGTTTAGGGTTTAAAACATTTTATAACATGATTAGGGTTTAAGATTTAAGATTTCGTTTTAGGGTTTAGGGTTCATGGTTTCAGGTTTATAACACCTTAGTAATTATTTTAATATACACTTAAATAAAAGTTGCAAAATAATTTTTAATATGTTATAAAATTCTTAGGGTTTAGTGTTTAGGATTTGGGGTTTAGGGTTTATGGTTTAGGATTTGGGATGTAGGGTTAAGCGTTTAGGGTTTAGGGTTCATGGTGTAGGGATGAACCACCCCACATTAATGGGGTATCTGCTGCTACATATTACACATATTGCATTAATCTGATGGAGCCTTGAGGAGTTATGAAGAAAAATAAATAAAAGGAAAAGACCTTATGAAGAAGGGTGGAAAAACAAAGATCGGGGTATCTCATGTACCACAATTTTCTACCCCATACACTCACATACCTAGTTGTGGTCTTCCCTTATTATAGATAATCATAAAATTCTTAGGGTTTATGATTTAGGGATTAGGGCTTGGGGTTTAAGGTTTATAACATTTTAGTAAATTCTTTTAAGAAGCACTTAAACAAAAGTTACAAATAACTTTTAAAATGTTATAGAATTCTTAGGCTTCAGTGTTTAGGGTTTAGGTCTTCTAACACTTTAGTAAATGTTTTTAATCTAAACTTAAATAAAAGTTACCAAACACTCTTTAAAATGTTATAAATTAATTATGGTTTAGGTTTTAGGCATTAGGTTTTAAATTTTATAACACTTTAGCAAATTATTTTAATAGACATGTAAAAAAAGTTACAAAACACTTTTTAAAATATTATGAAATGCTTAGGGTTTAGGGTATAAGGTATAGGTTTTAGGGTTTGGGGTTTAGGGTTTAGGGTTTAGGGTTTATAACACTTTAGTAAATTGTTTTAATAAACACTTAAATAAAATTTACAAAACACTTTTTAAAATTTTATAAAAGACTTAAGGTTTAGCGTTTAGGGTTTAGGTTTTAGGTTTTTCAGTTGGGGTTTTATGATTTAGGGTTTAGTTTTTATCGTTTAGGGTTTATAACACCTTACTATATTATTATGATAAAAATTAAGTAAAATTTACAAAAATTTTTTTAGAATGCTGTAAAATTCTTAGGGTTTAGGGTATATAAGACTTTAGTAAATTCTTATAATAAACACCTAAATAAACGTTAAAAAACACTTTTTAAAATGTTATAAATTGTTTAGTGTTTAGTTTTAAGAGTCTAGGGTTTATAAGGCTTTAGTAAATATTCTTAATAAACACTTAAATATAATTTGGAAATATTTTTAAGATGCTATAAAATGCTTAGGGTTTAGGGTTTAGGGTTTATGGTTTGGGGTTTGGTGTTTACAGTTTAGGGTTTAGGGTATATAACATTTTAGTAAATGATTTTAGTAAACACTTAAAATAGAAGTTATAATATTTTTTTTTTAATTCCATCAAATTTATAGGGTTTAACGTTTAGGGTTTGGGGTTTAGGGTTTAGGGTTTAGAGTTTAGCGTTTAGGGTTTTGGGTTTCAGGTTTAGAGTTTAGTGTTTAAGATTAAGGGTTTGTGGTTTACAGTTTAGGGTTGAGGGTTTATAACACTTTAGTAAATTCTTTTAATAAGCACCTAAATAAAAATTACAAAACACTTTTTTAAATATGGTAAAATGCGTATGGATTAGGGTTTAATGTTCACAGTTTGGGCTTGAGGGTTTAAGGTTTAGGGTTTAGTGTTTATGATTTACGGTTTAGGGTTTGTGGTTTAGAGGTCACGGTTTATGGTTTATAACACTTTAGTAAATGATTTTAATAAACACTTCAATACAAGTTTCAAAATAATTTTTAAAATTTCATAAAATGATTAGGGTTTAGGGTTTGGGATTTAGCGTTTAGGGTATAGGGTTTAAGGTTTGGGATTTTTTGTTTAGGTTTATGGTTTAGTGTTTAAGGTTTACAACATTTTTGTAAATGCTTTTGATAAACACTTAAATAAAAGTTACAAAACAATTTTTAAAATGTTATAAAATGGTTACAGTTCACGACTTACAATTTAGGGTTTAGGGTTGGGGTTGGGGTTTAGGGCTTAATGTTTAGGTTTTGGGGTTTAAGGTTTCTGTTTTTTTTTTTAGGGTTTAGGGTTTTGTGTTTAGGGTTTAGGGTTTATAACACTTTAGTAAATTATTTTAGTAAACGCTTAATAAAATTTACAAAATTCTTCTTAAACTATTATAAAATTCTTAGGGTTTATGGTTTACGGTTTAGGGCTTGTGGTTTAGGGTTTAGGTTTTAGGGTGTATCGTTTAATATTTATAGCAATTTAGTAAATTATTTTAATAAACACTTAAATAAAAGTGACAAAATTCTTTCAAAAATGTTATAAAATGCCTATGGTTTAGGTTTTAGTTTATACGGTTTAGGATTTATTGTTTATGGTTTAGGGTTTATGTTTTAGGGTTTGGGGTTTAGGGTTAGGACTTAGGGTATATAAAAGTTTATTAAGAGCTTTTAATAAACACATAAAAAAGGTTAGAAAACACATTTTATAATGTTATTAAATGATTAGGGTTTAGGGTTTGGGGTTTAGGGTTTAGGGTTTAGGTTTTAGGGTTTAGGGTTTGGCGTTTGGGGTTCAGGGTTTAGTGTTTAGGGTTTATAACACTTTAGTAAATTATTTTAATAAACACTTAAATAAAAGTTACAAAAGAGTTGTTAGAATGTGATAAAATTCTTAGGGTTTAGGGTTTACGGTTATAGCACTTTATTAAATGATTTTAATAAACACTTTAAAAAGTTACAAAAATGTATTATAAAACATTATAAAATTCTTAGTGTTAGGATATGGTTTATGGTTTAGGGTTTGGAATTTATAACACTTTTATAAATTATTTTAATAAGAACATAAATAAAGGTTACGAAATGCTTGTAAAATGTTATAAAATGCTTAGGCTTTAGGGTTTAGGATTAAAATTCTATAAAATGCTCATGGTTTAGGGTTTAGTGTTTATAACACTTTAGTAAATTCTTTTAATAAAGACTTCAAAAAAAGTTACAAAAAGCTTCTTAAAATTTCATTAAATGCTTAGGGTTTAGGTTTAGGATTTAAAATAATACAAAATAGTTAAGGTTTAGGGTTTACGGTTCACAAGAATTTAGTAAATTCTTTTTATAAACACTTTAAAAAGTTACAAAACTCTTTTTAAAATGTTATAAAATGCTTAGTGTTTAGGGTTTAGGGTTTAGGTCTTATAACACTTCAATAAATTCTTTTAATAAACACTTAAAAAAAGTTTAGAAAACACTTTTTAAAATGTTATAAAATTCTTAGGACTTAGGTTTTCAAATGTTATAAAATTCTTATTGTTTAGAGTTTAGGGTTTAGGGTTTATAAAAATTTAGTAAATGCTTTTAATAAACACGTAGAAAAAAGTACAAAACACTTTGCTAAAAAGTTTAAATCTTAGGTTTTAGTTTGAGGAACACTTTAGTAAATTTTTAATAAACCTTTTGAAAAAAAGTTACAAAGACTCTGTAAATATTATATAAATTCTTAGGGTGTAGGATTTAGGGTTTATGGTTTATAACACTTTAGTAAATGCTTTTAATAAACACTTAAAAAAAGGTTACACAATTCTTATTAAAATGTTATAAAATGTTTAGGGTTTTAAAATGTTACAAAACACTAGGTAAATTGTAATAAAATGCTTAGGGTTTATTATTTATAACAATTTAGTAAACTCTTTAAACAAACACCTAAAAAAAAGTTACAAACACTTGTTAAAATGTTATAAAATACTTAGGGTTTAGGATTTTGGGTTTAAAATGTTATAAAGCGCTTATGGTTTAAGGTTCAGGGTTTAGGTTGGGGGTGTTGATATGAGGGTTTAGGGTATAATTTTTCTTTTTGCAAGCATATATGTACGATACTATTAGTATTCCCTTTACTGTAGAGCATGAGATGGAAGGATTTCATCTATATTACTAAGGTCAAACTCTAGTTACCTCAAAACCCTATTTAACGTTCTTTTGATTGATTAATTAAATGGTATTCCAATCCAAACTAAGGCATTCCTTTCTTTTCTGTGTATGTTCATCTACAACCAACTTGGGCTATCTTGCAACATTATCTTGGGGTTAAAATTAGTGCATGTTTTTCCACCTACGTTTTGGCTTTCAAGTACTTATCCAACGCTTCCTCTTTACAGGGTTTCAGTGTCTATTGCAATTTTCACTTGATGTTGACCACAAGGAAATTTGATGTTGTTTGAATTTAAAGAAAACCCATATCTAATTGGGGATTTTCCCAAAAGGATCGACACTCAAAACAAGCCACGTATATCGATTTCAGTTCAAGGGGTTTACCCTCTCTTTGTTAATGAAAATAGTTTATGCCATCTTATAGCCCCAACAATGTAAATATTTCTTTTTATTTGTAAGAATAATTTATACAATTTATTTACTTGTTACTCTCTGTAATGAAGTGATACCATAAAAGTTTACAATACTATAATATTTGTTGTATTTACATTCTATGAGTATACATTAGATATTTGTGTCAACTCCATACATTTTATTTTTGCATAATGATTGTATATAATTTACTATTATTATCATTTTATTTGAATAAGAGAATACACAAATTAGGAAAGAGGTATGCTGAATCCTTGTCATTGGAGTTTGTGAAGGTTTTCCATTAGGCCCTAGTATTACCTTACCCAACATTGCTTGTTCCATGGCCAACTGGTATGATTCGAGTCGTTTGGCCTATAGCAATCTAAACTAGCTATACATTTATTTTTATAGAAGTTAAACTATGTATAAATTTATTTTCTACTGCAATAGTTCTTTTCATAATAGCTACAAAAAATTTATTTTTTAGTTATAGGATACTGTGCATGTTATATATTTTCATCTAAGCAAGCGTCTTAATTTATTATATTAATATCCTTTTGTATATTTGAACACATTCAAGTGTATTATTTCTTGTTAAAAAACCGAGCTAGCAGATTATTACTTATCTAAGATTTTCTTGTTTCATAATAAATTAGGGCTATTTCTCCTCCCAGCCAAGAACTATGTTTCTGGTAGTACGCCGAAAGCTTTCAACTCCTACTCCCCATGAGGAATAAATAGTAGTCCTTTTCCAATTTAACATTTCCTGACCCTTAACAACATCTTTGGCTACATTTAGGGTATTAGTATAGTCATTCTTTCCCAATATCCCTTTATCTTCTATCCAACCTCTTTTATCTCAAAAAATTCTATTAAGTGAACCCGACTCATCAAATTTTTATTTCGAGTCACGTGTTTTCTTCGTAGTTTGGAAAACCAACAATTCAAATCTTACAAAAAGGAGAACTTTTTTTTTTTTTACTTTTTATATTTCCTTTTCTTTGTCATAACTCATTCCCTGTGAATTAGAAGTCTAATATCACATTTAAGCCTTTAATAAATTTTCAAGAATCATAACATAAAAGACCAAATTTTCTTTTATATTAATAAAAAAAAATATTTACACTGTCATATGCCACATTTATGAGATGTCGTTTGACCCACTTTGACTTTTTAGGGGCATATTCAATTAAAAAGGTCATAATATAAATTTACCAAGGCTTATTACAATTCACTTTTGTAACTAGAGGCAACATAATAACCTTGAAAAAGACATCTCTAGCGTGTTTAAAAAAATATAGTTGTATATTTTTGAAATCAATTATATGTTTTCTTTCAAAATTAGATTATTAAATTAAGCACAAATATAAATCAAAGGATAAAATTCAACTCCGTATTTGTATTTTTCAAATGTACTTTGATTAAAATATTTGTAAACAAAGTAAATGAACCTAAGTGAGTTAAAATAGAAGATTCAACTTTTTCCTCTTTTTATGTATGTGTAAAATTGTTTCAGAAAAAGGAAAAAAGGAAAAAAATTGTTTAGGGTTTAGGGTTTAGGGTTTAGGGTTTAGGATGTATAACACTTTAGTAAATTATTTTAATAAATACCTAAATAAAAGTTCAGAATGCTTTTTTCTTAATATGTCATAGAATGATTAGGTTTTAGCGTTAGGTTCTTGGGCGTTTAGGTTTAAGGTTTATAACACTTTGTATTACTTTTAATAAACAACTTAAATAGAAGTTACAAAAGGCTTTTTAAAATGTTGTAAAATGCTTAGGGTTAGGTTTACGGGTTTATAACACTTTAGTAAATTCTTTAAATAATCAAACACCTAAATACATTTAAGGAAAAACACTTTTTGAAGTGTTATAAAATACATTAAGGTTTAGGTTTTTAGGGTTGAGTGTAGTGTTTGGGGCTTAGGGTTTTAGTTTTATAACCACTTTAGTAATTATTTTAATAAAGACTTAAATAAAAGCTACCAAAATATTTTTTGAATGTTAATTAAAATGTTAAGGTTTAGGGTATGACGATTTACGCGTTTAGGGCTTAGGTTTAAGGGTTTATCATAATTTAGTAAATTATTTTAATAAAAATTTAAATAAGCATTACAAAACACTTTTCAAAATGCTATAAAATACCTAAGGTTTAGGGATTAGGGTTTTTGGTTTAGGTTTTAGTCTTTAGGATTTAGGGTTTATAACACTTTAGAAAATTCTTTTAATAAACACTTAAATGAAAGTTACAAAACACTTTTTAACATGTTATAAAATGATTAGTATTTATGGTTTGGGTTTGAGGTTTGGGGTTTAGGGTTTATGGTTCATGTTTTAGGATTTAGGGTTTATAAGGATTTAGTAAATTATTTTAATAAGCAGTTAAATAAAAGTTAAAAAACTCTTTTTAAAATGTTATAAAATGCTTAGGGTTTAGCGTTTGGGTTTAGGGTTTAAGGTTTAGCATTTTTAAGGTTTTAGTAAATGATTTTAATAAACACTTAAATCAAAGTTACATAACACTTTTTAAAATGTTATAAAATGCTTAAAGTTTAGGATTTAAGGTTTAGGGTTTAGGGTTTCACATTTGGTTTTTAGAGTTTAGGTTCTCGTGTTTAGGGATTATAATGCTTTAGCAAATTATTTTAATAAACATTGTAATAAAAATTAGCAAATGGTTTTTAAAATGTTATAAGATGATTAGGGATTAGGGTTGAGCATTTAGGGTTTGGGGTTTAGGGTTTATTGTGGTTTAGCATTTAGGGTTTGTGGTTTGTAAGAATTTATTAAATGGTTTTAATCAAGGCTTAAATAAAAGTTAAAAAAATTATTTAAAATGATAAAAGCTTAGAGTTTATGTTTACGGTTTGGCCTTGGATTTAGGTTTAGGGTTATAAGACCTTTAGTAAATGATTTTAAATAAAGACTTAAAATAAAAGTATCAAAATAATTTTAAGTTGTTTATAAATTCTTAGGGTTTAGGGTTTAGGTTTTATGGTTTATAACACTTTAAATGCTTTTAATAAACACTTGAATAAAAGTTACAAAATTGTTTCTAAAATGTTATAAAATTCTTAGGATTTAGGCTTCAGGCTTTAGGGATTAGGGTTTCGATTTTCAAGTTTAGAGTTTAGGGTTTAGGGTTTATAACAATTGAGTAAATGCTTCTGATAAACACTCAAATAAAATTTACCGACTTCTTTTTAAAATGTTATAAAATGCTTACTCTTTATGTTTTAGAGATAAGGGTTCAAGGTTTATTATTTGTGGTTTATGGCTTAGGGTTTAGGATTCTGAATTTAGGGTTTATAACACTTTCTTAAAATATTTTAATAAACAATTAAATAAAACTTACAAAATTTTTTTTAAAAATGTTATAAAATTCTTAGCATTTATGGTTTAGGGTTTAGAGTTTAGGGTGTAGCGTTTAGGGTTTGGGGTTTAGGGTTTAGGGTTTAGGGTATAGTATTAAAGGTTTATAAAATGCTTAGTGTTTAGGGTTTGGGGTTTGTGGTCTATGGTTTATGGTTTAGGTTTTGATTTAAGGTTTATAACACTTTATTAAATTCTTTTAATAAACAATTAAATAAAAGTTACAAAACACTTTTTAAAATGTTATAAAATGATTAGGGTATATGGTTTAAGGTTTAGGTTTTAGGGTTTATGATTTAGGGTTTATGGTTTATAAAATTTAGTAAGTTTCTTTTAATAAACACCTAAATAAAAGTTACAAAACAATTTTTAAAATCCTTTAAAATGTTAAGGGTTTAGTGTTTGGCTTTAGGGTTTAGGGTTTGCGTTTTTCAACCTACGGTTTAGGGTTTCGAGTTTAGGGTTTAGCGATTATAAAACTTTAGTAAATTCTTTTAATAAACATTTAAATAAAAGTTACAAAACACTTTTTAAAATGTTATAAAATACTTACGGTATAGGGTTTACAATTTAGGGTTTAGGGTTAGGCACTTATGGTTTAGAGTTTAGGGTTTATATCACTTTATTAATTATTTTTTTGTAAACACTTAAATAAAATTTACAAAAAGTTTATAAAATTGTTATAAAAGGTTATAGATTCTAGCGTCTAGGGTTTAGGGTTAGCCGTTTACAGCTTAGGCTTTACGGATTAAGGTTTACAGTTTAGGGTTTATAGCACTTTATAAAATGCTTCGGGTTTAAGTTTTAAGATTTCCGGTTTAAGATTTAGGGTTTGTGGTTTAGGGTTCATGGTTTTGGGTTTATAACACCTTAATAATTTTTTTAATAAACACTTAAATGAAAGCTACAAAACACTTTTTAGAATGTTATGAAATGCTTAGGGTTTAGTGTTTAATATTTGGGTTTTATGCTTTATGGTTTAGGGTTTGGGTTTTAGGGTTAAGGGTTTAGGGTTTAGGGTTTACGGTGTAGGGATGAACAACCCCACCTTAAGGGGGCGTCCATTTCTAAATATTACTCATAATGCATTCATCCCATGGAGCCTTGAGGAGTCATGAAGAAAAATAATTAAAATTAATAAGGTTTATGAAGAAGGGTGGAAAAACAAAGGTCTGGGTATCTCATGTACCACAATTTTCTCCAACCTACACTCGCATACCTAGATGTGATCTTCCCTTATTATAGATACTCATAAAATTCTTAGGGTTTATGGTTTAGGGATTAGGATTTGGGGTTTAGGGTTTAGGAATTAGGTTTTATAACATTTTAGTAAATTCTTGTAATAAGCACTTAAATAAAAGCTACAAATAGTTTTTAAAATTTTATAATATTCTTAGGCTCTAGTGTTTAGGGTTTAGGGTTTATAACACTTCAGTAAATGTTTTAATATACATTTCAATAAAAGTTACAAAACACTCTTTAAAATGTTATAAAATAGTTAGGCTTTAGGTTTTAGGGATTAGGGTTTAGAGTTTATAACACTTTAGTTAATTCTTTTAATAAACAAGCAAAGAAAGTTACAAAACGCTTTTTGAAATGTTATAAAAGGCTTAGGGTTTAGCGTTTATGGTTTAGATTTTTTTTTTAGGGTTTATAGTTCTTAGGGTTTAGGGTTTATAACACCTTAGTAGATTATTTTGATAAAAACATAAGTAAAAGTTACAAAACTCTTTTCAGAATTATATAAAATTCTTAGGGTTTAGGGTTTATAAGACTTTAGTAAATTCTTATAATAAACACTTAAATAAAAGTTAGAAAACACTTTTTAAAATGTTATAAATTGCTTAGGGTTTAGGGTTAATAATCTAGCATTTCTAAGACTTTGGTAAATCCTCTTAATAAATACTTAAATAAAAGTTAGAAATTTTTTAAAGATGTTATAACATGCTTAGGGAATAGTGTTTAGGGTTTTTCGTTTGGGTTTTCTCTTTAGAGTTTGGGGTTTAGGTTTTATAACACTTTAGTAAATGATTTTAATAAACGTAAATAGAAGCTACAAGATGTTTTTTGAAATGTTATAAAATTATTAGGGTTTAGTGTTTCGGATTGAGGGGTTAGGGTTTAGAGTTTAGGGTGTAGGGTTTATTTTTTGTGGTTTATAGTTTATGGTTGAGGGTTTATAATACTTTAATAAATTATTTCAATAAACACTTAAGTAAAAATTAGAAATGCTTTTTTAAATGTTATAAAAAGCTAAGGTTTTAGGGTTTAATGTTCACGGTTTGGGGTTTAGGTTTTAAGGTTTAGGGTTTAGGGTTTATGTTTTAGGGTTTAGAGGTTAAGGTTTAGGGTTTATAAGACTTTAGTATATTATTTTAATAAACACTTAAATAAAAGTTTCAAAATGATTTTTAAAATGTTCTAAAATGATTAGGGTTTAGGGTTTAGGTTTTATAGTTTAGGGTTTAAGGTTTGGGGCTTTGCGTTTGGTTGTAGGGTTTAGTGTTTAGGGTCTACAACATTTTGGTAAATTATTTTAATAAACACTTCAATAAAAGTCACAAAACAATTTATAAAATATTATAAAATTGTTAGGGTTTACGGTTTACAGTTTAGTGTTTAGGGTTTGAGGTTTGGGGTTTAGCGTTTAGGGATTAGCTTTTAGAGTTTAGGATTTAGGTTTTTGTGTTTAGGGTTTAGATTTTTGTGTTTATAATTTAGGTCCCATAACACTTTAGTAAATTCTTTTAATAAACACTTAAATAAAAGTTACAAAATTCTTCTTAAACTCTTATAAAATTCTTAGGGTTTAGGGTTTGGGAATTAGGGCTTAGGATCTAGGTTTTGGGATTTAGGTTTTAGGTTTTATGGTTTAAGGTTTATAACAATTTAGTAAATTCTTTTAATAAACACTTAAATAAAAGTTACAAAACGCTATTAAAAATGTTATGAAATGAATATGGTTTAGGGTTTAGTTTATAGGGTTTAGGGTTTAGGGTTTATAAAACTTTATTAAGAGATTTTAATAAACACTTAAAAAAAGGTTACAAAATACTTTTTAAAATGTTATTAATTGATTAGGGTTTAGGGTTTTGGGTTTAGGTTTTAGGGTTTAGGGTTTACGTCTTATAACACCTTGGTAAATTCTTTTAATAAACATTTAAATAAAAGTTACAAAAAAATTTAATAGATCATAAAATGCTTAGGTTTTAGGGTTTAGGTTTGGATTTTTGTGATTTGTGGTTTTAGGCTTTTGTGTTTAGGGTTTAGATTTAGTTATAACACTTTTGTAAATTATTTTAATAACACTTAAATAAAGTTACAAACCACTTTGATTAAAATGTTATAAAAAATGCTAGGGTTTAGGGTCTATAACCACTAAAATAAAGTTTAAAAATGTATTTTAGCACGTTATTAAAATTTCTTTAGTCGTTTAGGCAGCATACGGGTTCTAGGATGTATGTTTTGAGGATTTTATAAACACTTTGATAAACATTTTAATAAGACATAAAAAGCTTTACAAAATTCGTTTGTTTAAAATGTTATAAAATCTTTAGCTTTAGGGTTTTAGGATTTACTTCATATTAAAATGCTCATTGTTTAGGGTTTATGGTTTATACACTTTAGTAAGTATGTTTAAATAAACACTTAAAAAAGTTTAGAGTACTTTGTAAAATGTTATAAAATACTTAGTGTTTAATGTTTAGGTTATAGGGTTTAGGGTTTTTGGTTTAAAATGTTATAAACTTCTTACGGTTTAGGATTTATAACATTTTACTAAATGCTTTTAATAAAAACATCAAAAAAAGTTACAAAAAGCTTGTTAAAATGTCATTAAATGCTTAGGGTTTAGGTTTAAGGTTTAAAATGTTATAAAATGCTTAAGGTTTAGGGTTTAGGGTTCATAAGAGTTTAGTGTTGCAAAAATGAGAGATGCTAGCTAAAAAATCCAGTTTGTAAGAAATGTGAATGAGAATATTACCTGACATAGGAAATAAATCCTGAATGTGTATGAATATATCGTGAAAGAAATTGAAGGGACAAAATAGGCCCTCCCTCATTCCATCCATTTTTCCCTCTCTCTCTCTCACTCTCTAACTCTTGCTCTATCTCACTCATGCTATCTCGCTGTCACAATATATCTCAATCTCTCTCTATGATTCTTACTATGTGTCTCCCTCACTCTCTCTATGATATTGAATCATTCTCTATCTCTCCCTCTGTTAGTATCTCATGGTCTCATTCTTTATCTTACTCTCTCTCTTCCCCGGCTCTCCGTCTCTCTTTCTCTCTCTCTCTCTCTCTCACACACACACACACACACACACTCCATTTCTACTTCTTCCTCCTTTCCCCCCTCACTCCTTCTCGTCGTCTATATCTTCGATTCTTTCTCTCACTTGCTCTCCCTCTCTCACTGTCTCCCAATATTTCTCTTCCTCAGTCTTATAACACCTCTCTCACTGTCTCCCAATATTTCTCTTCCTCAGTCTTATAACACCTCTCTCACACAATCGATTTGACATTATATCCTTCTCTCTCTCTCTCTCTCTAAATCTCTTCCTCTCTCTCCCTCCCTCTCCTCTCATTCTCACTCTCATTCTCATTGCCTCTCTCACCCCCTCTCTCCCACATTCAATCTTTCTCTGCCTCCCTCTCCTAGCCCTTTCTATCTCCCTCCTACTCACTCGCTCTCCCTATCTCTCATGCCCTCTACCTCCATCTCTCACTCTTCCTCACTCTCATTCTCCATTTCCCTCTCTCTTTCTCTGTCTCTTGATTTCCTCCCCCGCCCTCCCTCTGTCTCCCATTTCTCCCTATCTCTTGCACTCATCTCCTCTCTCCCTTTCTTACTCCTTCTCCCTTAATCCCTCTCTCTCTTCTTATCTCTCATCCTTTCTCTCATTCTCTCTCCCCATTTCCCTCATGTGACTCTCTCTCTCCTTAAATATATTTAAGTCCCTCAGACTCTTTCTCAATCATCTCTTACCCATTTACCCGTCTCACTCTCTATCTCTATGTCACCATCACTCCCTCACTCTCTACCCCGTAATCCAAAAACTTAAACCTTCAATCTAATTTTGAAACCTGACTTCACTTAACATTACTTAGCATTAAGTGAAACTAATTCTTTCAACAAAAATATATGGTGGAAATGTATAACTATATATACATCATAAACGTGGAATTGATTTTACAATATTAATAAGAGAAGCACAACCCATTGTGTCATTTAAAGTGCATTTTAAAAAATAAAAATAAAAACATACTTTTTATAAAAAGATACATACATCACTTACCATTACTTGGCATTAAGAGAAACTAATTCTTTCAACAAAAATATATGGTGACAATATACAATTTTATATACATTATAAATATGAAATAAATTTTATAATATTAATAAAATAATCCACAACCCATTATCCCATTTAAAGTGCAATTTCAAAACCTAAAAATACAGACATAAATTCTAGCAATTTGTTATAAATCATACATTGTGACATTAGTAATTTTGATAAAGTAATAATAGCCTTCAAAATACTTAAATGTATGTTAAATAAATATACATTTTCATATTAAAAAAGAGTAATATTTACATAAAAAAATAATAACCAATGTAAATTAAATAACAAATTCATATTACCTTACACCAAAAATATATATTTGATCATAAACATAACTAAATGCAGTTTTATAATGAAAAACAAATAAACAAATATATGACTATAAAAAATACAAATTTATAAGATATATGTATACATAGGTAAACAATGAAAAAAATATATAATGTCAAGTAAATTCCCGTACCCTAGGAACCTATTAGAGCTATTGGGCCTTGGTATGTTAAGACTCTTTATTTATACATTTTTATTCCTATTCCTTCATTGGTTCCTTATTTTTATCCCATAAACATTTTAGGCCTCAAGATGGCTCTTCCACTAGAAGGTATTGGCAAGAATAGGTGGTTGTGTTCGGGTTTCTCCACTCTTGATGAACCATTCGAGTGTCACATGGGCCTATCATCCTTTTGGTTGTTTTTAATGCCTAGATAAATATCTAATGTCAAGTGAGGAGCATATTACTAACAAGAAGAGAGCTCAACCAATCATTACTGGGATTTGACCACTTAATCAATTAAAGAAGAGATCACTTAGGTGGAAATGGAACTTTCCAATGAGCGACATAATCCTAACAAACACCGAGGTGTTTGCTGAGGTGTAAGATTGGATTGTTGATGTTGGTCATACAAGGGGAGTTCTTGCGAGAATTTAATGGCAAATGGGGTTGCTCTTGATCCTCGGTGCACTCATAGCAGAAATAAGCATCCCATCACAATAAGGGTCATTGATCTCGAGAAATATGCATGCATGCCTATCTACCTATGTATTTTTAGTTTTGATTTATGTTTTATTGACTTAGCTTTGTGTCTTAACTCTATGTATTTTCATATTTTGAAACATTTGAGGTTACTTGTTTGGTCAGGTTTCCCTAGTGGAAATCCAACACACTTGTTCTGCTATGAGTGTAAATTTATAAATCCAAAGAGTAGAAAATTTTACTTCAGAAGAAAAGAAAATACGGGAATTTTTTTATACTAAAATTTGAAGTTAATTATAATAAAATTTTAGAATGCATCATTGAAAAATTTCAATATATATATGAAATTATTTTTTTATATATATACAAAATTGGTAATAACTCATAGAACATTTTATACAACAACTTTATAAAATTAATTAATTATATCTTAAAATAAATTCATGTTTCCAACAATAACTAGCAAGGTGAGGTGCAATATGTCTAATGGACTTTTACAGAGGTGTAGACAAATGTTTAGTCTACAATAATATATCTTCTAAACTTTTATTGCGGTGTAAATAAATGTTTAACATACTCCACACTCACGCAACGGATGAAGTAAGGTCAACAACATCATTATCTTAGATATGCCCCAATGGATGGAGTGAGGACCACAACATCATTATCATAATTTTTTCTGAATTCCTTAATCGAATTACTCTAGCCCTAGCTACCGCCTGAGCCATATGATTTCAACAATGTTAGTTGTCACTCAATGCATCCCAGTTGTTAGAAAATTCAAAAGCTCCACTACTCACACATGTAATGGGACTATGACATGTGGATTTATAAATTAAATAAAGCTTGATATAATCTCTTGCTTATTAAATATGATGTGTCTACTCAATAACATTTCTTAACCATTCTCAGCTTGAGAGATATTTTCTACTTAATACTAAATATGTGTTTTCCCCTTAACTTTGATAGAATGACGAATATAAGGTATGGAGGTTGGTGGAATGAAGAATATAAGAGATGACGACTGGGGTGTGCACGGGGTACAAGAAATGAGGAAAAAGGAATTGGAATTTTCCACTTTCAACTTCATCTACTTGCCATTGGCGGTGAGTCCCTCATTTAATCTTTACATCAAGTTATTTTTCCTTCCTTTGCATTGATTCTCTAATAGAAAAACAGTTATCCAATTGCTTCGCTTCAAATAGGTTTTCAACTCCGTGTGTAACTGTTATAGTAACTGTTGTGTTCTCTTCTTCAATCAAAACTCTAATAAGTCTTGATAAATACACAATTTTTTGAAGTTACGGAAAATGCACAATGAGATTGACTAGAAGACAAAATATTTAAAGAAAGTTAATTTCCTATATGATAAAAATTTCCTATATAGTAAAATTTCCTGCCTAAGATTTGTAAACTTGTCGAGAAATCTGTCCATAATAATCAACCTCATATGGTGATTTGAAACATTCAGACACCTGCAATCTTGCGATATACACTTACAAATTTACAGACTTGTTATATAGCTTCGCATGATCAGCTGCACCTCCGGTGTTCAAAATCTGAAGAAAAAAAAACAAAGCGGTACTAGATCTGCAGAATTAACAAACAATGAAATGAGTGTACCCCACTGATGTAAATGGATTATCAAATGCTGAGCACAATAGCGGAATAAAATATAGATGTGGAGGTATGACTAACTGAAAAAGATTCATCTATCTACATAAAGATTCACCCATTGATTAATTGAATCCATGGAAAGCTACACGCAATTCGAGATAGATGTGTTATCAACAAGATTTGTTCAGGACGAGATGTTGGTTCATGAATACAGCGTAATTTACAAAGCTACTAATCAGAAGCACTGAATGAACCACCAATTTAAAACTTGAGTAGCCAAAAAAAAAAGCATGGATATGCTACGTTGAAGCTCATCTCAGCCCAAATTTCTTTTTCCACTGCCTCATTGGGCTTTTCTCGAGCAATAACTCCAAATGATATACCGTCAAGACCTCACTGTCTGACATCAAGAAGCATCTTTATCCCAGTAAAACCAACTTCTTCAAAACCCACTATAAGAGAATCCATTAACACATTTGGATAGTGGAATTCCATCAGAAGAAAACTAAGCCATAGAATAGATTCAAGAGACGATCTCAATTATAAGAAGAGGAGGATAATCACAAGATAAAATTGCCATTTGATGAATGCTCTCCACAATAATGCACTAACTTAGAATTCAGAAAATAGATATCCACTTAATACATGAACCATAAGTCCAATGATAACTTGAGCGCTTATGCAATGTAACAAGATTACTCAATGCCCTTAACTTTTCAAGACATGCCAAACATGACAAATGCTTTGCCAAGGTGCTCAAGATAACAATGATAATATTGATAAGAAAAACACAAAGGCATTTGAAGGGAACATTGTAATATGGACTTGAAATCGTGTGTACCAATGTTGCAGGAACACCCACCCCCTCCCTCGCTCACTCCCAACGCTCGAACCCCGCTTCGAGCTGAAGCACACTCACAAAATCCAGGAGCACACTCCCTACCAATTTGGGAGCATGGCCACTCATATTAACAATATGAGATCGTTGTTGGACCAATTAGTCACTATTGGTTTTAAAGTATCTAAGAATGACAAAATACTAAAATAGTGATTCCACCAAGAAGCCCTCTGGATTCCTATCTTAAATTAAATGTTTCTCTTGGAAATCAAATCAACTCCTTGATGCTTATTTGATGTTGATTTCTTTTAGCTGCTTTTAGTTTTCACTATCTATGGTTAATTTGCAATATTATGTTTTTTGAATCTAATTAGTGATTACTCATTCTTTTGAGTCATGAGTCTTCACTCTTCACTATTTTTGAGTAATTTTAATTTACTATTTCAGATTTCAATATCTATTATTTAGCATATGCTTAGTATTATTTAATAAATTTGAAATTTTGATGTGCATGTATCAATGATTCAATGTAAAATATGAAAAGAACAATGATGATTAATTGATGATGTTTGTATCATTTACAAATTTAAATTTAGTATTTACGGTGCACAATGACAATGAATCTACATGGAATGGAATGATTTAGTATTTACATTGCACAATGATGATGAATCTGCATGGAATGGAATGAATTGTTAATGTTGACATTTTTCTCTTTTTTAAATAATTTTAGAAACGGGATAATTTTAGAGATGCGGCCCCTATACTAGAGACCCTCACGCCCCTCATTCACCACAAATTTCCCTAAATTTTGAGGGGTGCCTCCACATGTACCAATGTATGTTTCCCCACTCTCGGGCCTCAAACATTTGGAGAAAATTGAACCAAATGGGCAAGCTCAAGCTTAGAAAACAGAATGATTTGCTTCTACAGGAAGAAATAAGAAGAAAAATCAGAATTGATTTAAATGCTAAAGAGTCGATGCCATTATAGAGCCAGACTCCAGAGAACTAGAAGAAAATGGGCTCCACCCGGGACGAGGTCAATCTACAAACAAGTCCGAAAGGAAGAAAAAAAGGGCATCCCAAGCCACAGTTAGAACACCGGTGCCTAATAAGAAAAAAGCAGTGAGCTTTGCAGCACGAAAAAAAAAAAATGTTAATAAATAATAAATTAAAAAAAAAAAAAAAAAAAAAAAAAAAAAAAAACACTTTAACTTCGGGAAGTCCTTAAAGTGGGAGAGTATTGTAACATCCCTCCTTATAATAAATAATAAATAATATATAATAATAACTTAATAAAAAAAAAAAACATAACTTCGGGACCTTTTTCTTCCACGATGGTGCACCATCCCTGACCCTCAGGGATTCCTTCCCACATGGCAGCTCCTTTGCTGTGCCTTGAGGTTCCTGCTCCTGGGGACGCGAGGGCATTTTTGTGCACTTACATGAAAGTAATTCATGTTTTTTTTAACTGTGTACTTTCATGAAGCCAATTTACCTTTCTTTATTTTAATTTTACCATTACAGGTAATTAATTGTGGAATTGAGGCTTCTGTGATTAGTCGTATTTATAAGAGGAGCTTCAGCGTAAATCACATGAAAAAGACATTTGTCGACGCGTTTCGAACAAACAAGTGTGGTTAATTAATTTTTTTTTTAATTAAATTTCACCAATATATTTAGATCGTTTTTAATTTTTTTGGTCAGAATCATTTTTGTTTTTTTTTAAACTTAACTTCTTTTTTAATTTTTGGAGCAAAGAATGAAATTGGGATTTTGCTTTCTAAATTTGGTTGTTGACATTTTGTCTTACAAAAATTTAATTAGTATTTCTTAAATTCAAGAGTTGGATTTAGTTTAGAGCAAAAAGAAATTCAAGAATGTAAATTTTTGTTTTCTAAATATAGTTGTTTTCCTTTTGCTTTTCTGAACTTTCAAAAATATAACTAATATTTCTTAAATTTAATCATTAGATGTGTTTAATACTTGTGTTTAAGAGTTGACCGTTGTTATTTTTTTCCTTTTCTAAACTTTCATGAATGTGATGCAATGGTGAAGATTAGGAAGACAATTTTCAAATTGGAATGTTCACAACTAATTTTAGAAAGCCTATATGATAAGTTTCTCATACCAGAGTTCTAAAAATAGTCCCCAACAAAAACATTATGTAAACATCACATGAAAAACTCTATAAATATTAAATGGCTACCTAAAACCTCCTTTCAAAACCTTGTGGATGCAGTCTTACTCTTAGAAAAAAAGAATATTCTTAAATTTGAAATATACTCAATTTTTAAAACAAATGTGGTGATTGTCTCATTGGAAAAACTTGTCAGTTAAGCACTCATTGGAAAAGCTTGTTAGTTAAGAAAAACCAGTCACATACCACAATTTGATATTAACCTGAGGTGCCTTCCAAGTATTGTAACAGCGAGTTAAAACATTTCTATCACACGTTCTGGGAATATTATTTATCGAGTAAAAAGCCATGATGGAATCATGGTAGAAACTTGGGAGTTATTAAACCGTGGAAAAGAATTTAAACGCAGATGCATAAGTAGTGGGTATTTGTGTGACAGGTAATGCGAGTAAGTAGTGGGTATTTGTGTACGTGATGTGTAAGTAGTGGGTATTTGTGTTACAGGTAATGCGAGTAGTGGGCACTTGGATTTCATCGAACGTTCAAACAAATTCATGCCAAGTAGTTCATCCAATTTTGAAACGAATTTTTCCAAGTAGTGGGCGCTTATAATTTGTTATCATCTCTGACAAGAAAGTGGCATATTCCATTCCAAAAATGCCCGATGAATTTGTTGATGCATTTGTTACAGGTCAAATTTATATTCTCACAAAAGCACATAATACACTATGGGCGTGTCTCAGAACAAAAGCACGATGCTCAACTAGGGTGGGGAATATAGCCGTTCAAGGAAGTGTGGAAATCGCTATATAAATAGCATAAATTCTTGTCTATGTTCTGATTGACAAGTCTGTGTGCTTGGTTTGAGTCTAACTCAATGAGTATGTGGTTTTAGTCTCTGTAGCTTTGTGTGTGAGTCAGTCATGTCATATTTGTGTGGATAGAAGAGAGGATTTACCATTTTTGAGTTTATGGAGTTAAATGATCATTGAATTTTATTTATATTATATATTTTTAGGTTCTACCATGGTATCCAGTTTCTATATATATTATTATATATATTGTATATATATATATTTATATATTAATATATCAATTTTTCTCTCAATTTAATTGTAAATATTGCAGGTTTAACTATTTATTCATTTCTTGGTAATGTGTTCATGTTATCTTATGTTGCAAGAGGCTATTAATGTTGATTTCTAAAATGAGCTCAATGGAGAAAAGAAAAAAGACAAGACTTCAATATGACCCAAACCCTTGGACATCCATCACAAGAGAAATTTGAGCTACAAGTATGTAATACCTTCCATTCACATTCAAAGTTTCCCGACAATGACTCCATCAATTTGCCATGAGTCTGCCATGTGGACTAAGATTAATATTTTATTAATAATAATTTGTTATGAAACCAGCTCAAGAAAAAATAGAAAAGATAGATCAACAACTTAGAATTCAGCCTCTTCGAGGGGCCAACCTCCTTTACATTACATAAATGAACAATTCTTCGATGATACAAATGAAAAGACCTCCTTTCTATATATAGGAGTCTAAGGGGTCATAACATAATTAGAGCCGACATAACAATAATAATGTAAGGGCACACTAATAACAATAGTGGGCTTCTATGGGGCACCATAGTAACAATATGGGCACTACATGGGTACATCAATATAATAAGTGGGTTGTACTAATAACAATAAGGGGTTACACTAGTAGTATAGGGGTCTAACATTTTCCCCTTCCTGGTTGCCCCCTGCGGAGGTTCCAGGGTTTGAATTCGCGCCAGCAAGAAGTTGTTGCCCTTGGGGAAAAGGGTTAGTTAACACAGCTTGGGAACTGGAAGTCCCTTGCTGCCCTAACAAGTGCTGAGCGTCTTCAATCTTAGGGCAAAGATGAGTTAAATGGTCTCCACCGCATAGCTTGCATGGAAACTTAACTTTCTTTTTCGACTCATTTCTACCCCCACCAGCATTGTTGCCAGATTTGTTTGCATCAGGCTTCCCATCCTGGTTCTTTTTCTTACCTCGTCCTTTCTTCTTCCCATTGGAATTTTGACTTCCTTTGGGATTATCCGATTGGACGGCGTTAATTGAAGAAGTTTGGGAAGCGGAAGGATTAGACGATGTGACTTGGTTGTTAGAAGCAGTTTGTAACGACAACTGCTGCAATTGATTCAACAAGTTC